>BQNB010028326.1:0-53653 GCA_026074375.1 Tanacetum coccineum | reverse complement strand
ATAACGTCTATTTTATAGCATCATTTATCCCATGTAATTAACCCATTTTATAAAATTATTGCAAAGAATTGTTACTTAATCGTTTATGTTTGAGAATTGTAGTAATTATGGAGTACTTGGTGAAGATTGACTAAAAGGCACGCATTCTGGAGCTTAAACGAAGTTCTTTTGAAGATTACTGTTTTGATGACCAATATGTCGTATCCATCAAGAAAGATACGACGTATATGTGTCTGCATTGAGCAAAGACCACGAAGGAAACAAGATCTGATACGCCGTATCCAGAAGAAGGTAATACGTCATATTCAAGCTATATGGAAATAAAATATTCTGGAAGATATAAAACGTGGTCCCTACTTCAACAAACCCCCGATACGCCGTATCCAAGACTTTGGATATGTCGTATCGACCATATTCCAGACCTTATAAATAGAAAACTCAAAAATGAGTTTTAAGAGTACTAAATCATATTATCGATACCTAAACCATAAAAGTAGATTTTCAGAGGAGAAAAAGAGCAGAAGAGGTCGAGCAACACGATTAATTCCGTAGGAGATAGCGTGTAATTTCTTATACTCTTGTAATCATTCGGTTTTTGGTATCATTCGTTAACTCGGTTAGTTTACCTTGGCTAAATCATTACTCTTGTATTAATTATGACGTTTGAAGGCTAATACCTTTGGGTATTAGCCATTATTATGAAGATTTTAATGTTTGGTTTGTTTATCTCAATTTCTTAATTTATCATTGATTGCTTGTTTATGTTTATCAATTTATACTTGTTTACGTGCTTTTGTATGCGACCTATCATTTAACTGGATCTAGTGATACGGACCAAGTAATCAAGATGCCGGAATACCTCTCCATATAGTGATTTATACATCTAGACCAATAGGATCAGAAATAACGACCTATCTTTTCCCTTAGATTATGAGCTGAGTTGGACCATAAGGTAACTTTGGTATTAAGGAGTATGTTCTTGATCAATTGGTAAAGACTTGGTTAGTGGACTACTAGTGTATGAATTGCCATTAAGCAGTAAGTGGGTAAATTCTGCATGAGCTAGTGTTTAACAAGATAACCATTGCTTTAATCCCTAAGATAGATTATAATCAGCAAATAAGGATGCTTTATGCGGATGCGTTTAATTGTGACAAAATTCTACGTGTCTAGGTCTTAGGAAGAAGTAACGCCTAAGTCTTAAGAATGATATGCCGCCTCGAGATAAGTAATCATTGCACTAATAAACAAACCAACATTCTGATTGGATTAATAATGGTTAATATAGTTTTCTTATATTTGGCTAGACCGCTCTTTTACCTTTTGTTAATTTGCTTGCGTGTGTTTTAATGTCTTGAATTGGTTTTAGTCACCACAAAACCTGTGCTAATCTCTCAGGCTGAAAACCCCCTTATCCATTAGATTTAGGATTAACATAGGTTTAGCATAGGTTTAGCATAGATTAGACTACCTTAGATTAGAAATACCAAAGTATTAATAAATTGAAAGTGTTTCTCGCTTTTAGTGATCGACACCCTACTTACCACAAAACTCCCATCGATCGGGTACATTGCTAGTGAAAAGTGATATTTTAGGTAAAGTCGGCAAAATATAAATTTAAAACATGAAAGCATAAAATACACCTACACGACAACACCATCCATGTTAAAGAATTTCGGGTTAAAAACACCAAACCAACCAAGATGCCGATGTCGACCAAAATCAAGCTCACTAAGGACGATGAAGCCGACTCCGTGGATTGCACTAAATATCGAGGTATGATTGGTAGTTTACTTTATTTAACCGCAAGTAGGCCTGATATTATGTTTAGTGTTTGTTTATGTGCTCGTTTCCAAGAAAATCCTAAGACTACCCACTTAGAAGCTGTTAAGGGTATATTTAGGTATATTAGGGGAACTATCCAATTAGGATTATGGTATCCGAAAGGAACCAGAATAGAAACTATAGTTTATGCCAACTCCAACCACGCGGGCGATTACATTGATCGTAAAAGCACTAGTGGCGTTTGTACGTTCATGGGATGTTGTTTAACATCTTGGTTCTCTAAGAAACAAACGGCCATTTCTATCTCCACGACCGAAGCCGAATACGTGTTAGCGCAAATATTACAGTATTTAATCTATAAATTCTCGTTTGTTTTGATGATGACAAAATTGTAACTTGTAATACATAACGTCAAATGTATAAGTTATTCGTAATTATATTTTGTCTCAACATACATCTATATATCTCCTCGTCTCAATTCCTAATATGTTACAACACAGGTTCGTACATGTTTGTTATGTTGCATTATGATTAAACCTCATTTCACATTTTGCATTTATAAGTTTTTTATACAAACATTTTAGCAAAGTATACAATAGTTAACTTGCACACTTTATTTTGTAAAATATACAAAGTTAACTAAAGAAAATAAAATAGAAAATGATTTCTATAAAAGACTACAAAATCTCTCAAAGATTACAAAAGCTTTTTTAGCTAAAATTCGTATCTGATGAACAGTGTAGCCAGTTCCATAGGAGCGTCGCCGGTTCCATTGGATTTACAAAGCCGGTTCCTTTGAACAGTGTCGCCGGTTCCATTCAGCTTTTGCCTATAAATAGAAGGCTCTTTTCAATCCGTTTTAAACCACTTTTAACACACTTTCTCCACCACTTTTCACACATAGACATCTGTAAGAATACATCAATAAAACCCCATTATCATAATGTATCTAACTCTCATTTTGTTATAAGTGTACACCTAAAATGATCCACCAAATCAAGCATAGAGATCTTGACATCCACATCCACCAAACCAAGAGTTCTTGCCATTTCCATCCATCACAAAGTATATACATAAGAAGATCTATAAGACTATAGTTCTCATTTCATTCATCCATTTGAAGACTTCCCATTAATGGAAGTTCTTTTAGATCATCATTCATTCATTTGCATCTATCAATCAAACACCATGTAATATGTAGAGGTTATGGGTTATTTCTAGCGGGTTAGAATATGGGTTTTATTATTGTGATGAAAGGAATGTTAGGTTGATTCTACCTTGATCTAGAACTCGGTATTTAGCTTTGTACCAGATAAAGTGTAAGCAACGATGGGTTGGTTCTACCCGGTGTGTAAGAACTCGGTATTTAGCTTTGTACCGAAAAAAGTGTAAGCAACGTTATGTAAGGTTTTCTTCGCCGAGAAGGGAGCTTGTTGATCTAGTGAAGTAACTCTCGAGTTGGGTACTCGGGGAGTAGAGTATGGCGGAGAGGAGCTCCGTGACCGAACCACTATAAATTATCGTGTTCGGTTTGCTCTCTATTTTATTTATCACGCTTTATTTATTTTAAGCTTATGATTGTGTTGTGACTTGATGTTTATGATTGCGTTATGACTACATGCTTATTCTATGTATTCTATTGTTTATATAGTCATAGACTATATTTGGTACGTTTTATATTAAGTCACAGTTTTTTAGGTATTTGATGCAAAAGATTTAAGATTTTAATTGAAAACGTATTCACCCCCTCTATGTTTTCAACAATTGGTATCAGAGCAGGTGGCTCTAGTTTTCAAAACAAATGGTTTTCAAAACCGAGTACGATCTATGTATTAAATTATTCAAAAAATAGGAGTTAATATGAAAAGTATGTTGATGTTTCATTCTTAGAAGTGTTGATTCTTTAAAATCATTGTTATACAAGCTTGAATAATGATCAAAATTCGTTTTTTAAGTCTACCTCAAAGCCTACCAAGTATTAAACCTTTTCGTCAGGTCAAAATATGCATTTTTGGAAAAATCGATCAGACCGGCGATTCTGTTCGTTAACAAAGCCGGTTCCATTTGGCAAAGGAACCGGCGAACCCGGTTCTACAGTAGGTTTTGCAAATTTTTGATCAACTTTGAAAGGTCATAAAAACTTAACCGTAAATCCGTACGAGTCGTGCCACCTACCATATCGAAGAAAATTGAGCCTAGTTTCTAATTAAATGGGTTAGAGGATCTGATTACAAGTGTAAGTAAGTCGAAATTTAAAATACTACAAAGTGTCCAAAATTTCAAGTTTCGTATTAACATAAAAACTCAAACTTTTAAGTCGGGCAATTTTAGTTGGTATCCTTTGAACATTGATATATCCCTCTTTAGAACTAAAGTATTTTGGTCACTAATCAAGCTTGGTATACATCGTCATACTCAATGCAAGGCGATTTTTTTCGTATGATATGTTGTATGACTAGTCATTCTAGTTTGCATTGCTTTTGTATATTGTTTATATGCTTATATCTCAATGCATTTGAGCTTGCTTGTTTGTGAAACATAAAAGTCAACATTTTCTTATATGTTCCTTTGCTTGTATGTAAATTTAGATTCTTAAAGGAAATAGTACGAATTCAAAAGGGGTGTTTAGGTTAACTCCTAATTTTGTCAAAAATGCTATTTTAGAAAATATTTTGGTAACTCATACTAGTAGAGTTAATGGCTTGATGTGTGATTCTCTATATGACTACTTGTTTACCTTGTTTACATCTTATATTTGTGTCTTTCTTGATTATGGATCATTAGCGTCTTGTTTAGAATTTTTGCTCATTAGTTTGTCGTTTTCATGTATTCGCACAATAGGGCTTATACTAGGTCTTGTGCTCCTCATATAGACATATATATGTCCTTCTTTGCAAATGCTATATCAAAATATTAGATCATTTCGATTTCTTAACAAAATCTTGAATATGACTTAAGTATGTTAGTTAAGTGTTTGGACAATTATTGCCATAAAATTTATGCACATCAAAGTGGGATTGACAACTTGAATGTTTCATCCGAAATACTCAATTAATGATGAAATGATTAATGATGAATGTACATGATGTCTTTTCATTGTTTTAAAATATGTTTTTAAAGGTGGATGTCAAATTATTAAGTACTTTTTTTAGTTTAAAAGGGTCAGTAATAACTATTTTTGGCAAAAACCCGTTATGAACGGTTCTGTGTTCATTCTAGACCAAGTAATTGCATGTGATATTAAACTATATATTTATGACCAGAATTCACTCTGGAAGCTCTTGATGTTACTGATGTCACATTTTGGTCCTTTTAGCCATAATATATATATTTATTTAATATATATATAGCATATATATATATAAATTTATTATATATTATATAATATATAGAATCATGACATGTTTTGTAGAAAATGGTCATTTTGGGAAATTTTCATAAAATCAAACCAGTATTATAAAGTTAGAAGTTGTACCACCCCCCCATTTTTTTTACAAAACAATTGAGTCTTATAGTCTCATGTAAATGATAAGCCTACAACGGATTTGTAATATATTATTGTCAACTTCTAGATAATAACAAAAGGTTAATTTTCGGTCAATGGTGTTTTCGCCAAAGGTTTTAAATATTGTTGGTCCTGTTGAAAAATGAACATTTCAAAAATACCTTATTAAAATTATCTATACATTTTGACATTATCATTTCATCCTTGTCAATCCTCTATAACCACTAGTTCACCGACTTGTTCTCCTTCTCCCAAACACAACTAATGCTATGTTTTCCATACGAGTTGTAAATATGATCTTTTTATTGGTCTATCATGACATCTTGCTTTGCATATACATAAGTTGATTATATGTTCTTGTTTAATCATTTGCTTTGTCATTATCTTAGTGATTGATAACTATTCGATTAACTAAAAAATGCGTAATTTTTAGGAAAGGTTTGTGTTGAGATAGAGAAATGTGTTGATCTCGCGCTTGTACGTGTGTTAAAACTTAAAGAACATGATGTTAAACATGATTGTGTGGTGTTGTGTGTGTGTCAGAGTTGTGTGTGTGTAATCTTTGGTCGTGTTGTGTCTATATGAATATCATAATTTGTCATTTTGATAAATGATGATTTTTAATATATGTTTGGTAGTTCTTGTTCCTTGGCATTTCTTATATCTATCCGTATGTTGGTCTAATTTTCACATGCTTGAACATGGTTTGTATGATATTTGCATCTTGTTCCTTATATGAGATTGCTACATGATTTATTTGCCTCTTTGCTATTATGTTATGTCAAAGTATTTTTTGTATACCTTGTAGAAGTCTAGGATCTTCGTTTTGAAGCCACATAATTTTAATTAATGACCAAAATCGACAAACAAGCGAATGAACAATATAACAAGGTTGATACTTGTCTTTTAGAAATAAACGAACTCAAATGCTATAAGTGATCTTGTGCCCATTTGTTTTCTTTGGGCATAGCCTTTTTGTCATTGTTAATGCAATCAATTTGCTAATCTAAAATCATCTTCTTCATTATGCTTGTATTTGGTTGAACTATTTGGAACATGTCTTGTATAAATTCTTTCTCTTATCTCTCGTCTTATGTTTAGATTATTGCTTATTGTCTAATGAACTAGATCATTTAATTTGAAGGTATTCTCTATGTGATTTGTGCTCTTTGATTATTCTTTACTTGTTGTATCAAGAAGCGTTTGGTATAATCAAAATGTATAAGGTATAAGTGTTGAATCTTATGCATAAGCTTTTTACTATGACCATTTGATTAATTCGTTTTGACCACTACTAGAGGATTTTTGATTTTAGGAACCAAGGCTGGATTAGCCGGTTCCTTTTGCAGCATTGGCCGGTTCCATTGAGCCAATGGAACCGCCGTAGCCGGTTCTACAGAAGGCACTTTTGCCATTTGGGGTAGTTAATTTTTATGTACAACACTCTAATTAGGTTATTTATACTTGTATTAAGGTCGCCCAATAGTTAGTTTTGACTTATCTAGCTCTTAAGTCTTTCTAAAACTCATAGAATCATCCAACATTTTTCAAACATATATTATGCCTTTTTAAACTAGTTGCAACATTTATCCTCCTCTTCGCTTAGCATAAGAGTATTCCTATCTTTGTGCCTATTTGCGAATATGTTTTGTTTGTATGTCTATCTATGTGTCTTCTTGTTAAATCTTTCATGTGATAATACTTGAACAAGTTTCATTCATATTCTTTGGTATAAATGTTTGAACTATCATATTGAAAATGATTTTTTTTGCATTTGACTTAAAACTAACTAGTTTGGAATTGTGTAGGGCAATAAAGATTAATATCTTTATCAAGTTAATTTGTGCCCTTATCATACTCTAATCCATATCTCTCATTACATGATCATACATGCATAATCATCTTCATCACTTTGTGCATACATTGTTAGTTGCTTGCATTGTCATCACTACCTTTTATGTGTTTCAAAAGCTTTAAAATTATAGTGACTGAAAATACCAATTTTATTATAGGGAAACACATGGGTCAAAGTATAACCCACGTATATAGTATAATCTTTTTAGGTAAGACCAGGTCGTCCACAGGGATTTGAGTAGTGTTCGAATAATCAGAAAGAAAATAGACTTTAACAATTTTGAAAATAAATTTTGTTTTACCAGCGATAATAAAGATGACTACTCGGATAGTTGAAAACAATTTATAAGTTTTAATGATGATTAAGACCTCGAAGATGAAACTTTAACTTATAAAAAGGATTTCTCGTCAGAAAATGTTTTCACAAATTAACTTAATTAACTCAAGACTTATATTTAGTAGGCTAGACCAAACGTGTCACTCAAATGATCCAGATAACTTATTATATCAAAACTTATTTTGATTATCAATTTATGAATGTTGATTTCTCGACACAGACGATAAAGACCATAGAAAAATCTTTAAAACCACATAGATCATAACGGGCCTTTCGACCTATACCGATATGATTATATGATCTAAGTTGATAAGCAAAACCAACAAGATAAGATATAATAGGGGTGCAACATAAGCTTGAGATTAATGAGATCACAATCATACCAAACACTTATTCATTATCATAACTTCACCGAGTAGTCATGAGAGAATTAGCCTCTCATGGCTAAAGAGTTCATAACATAACTTGATTCAACAAGAAACTTCATTATTGTAATAAACTAGGATGATGTTCTTCTTCGTTCTTGGTTATTTGATCTTGATTCTTAAAAAGGTGTGGTGTTTATGCTTGAAGAATGACTGGGAAGGGGTTAGGATGAGATTGTTTTATGTATGAGTTGATATGAAATGTGTGAGAATTTGGTTTTGTTTATAGGCTAATTTCAGTGTGAAAGTGCTGTGCACAAGTTAAATTGTGCAGCGTACTTGGTGACTAAATGCGAAGGGAATTTAATGTTTATTAAAGAAGTGCGGCACACAAAAGTATTTGTGCGGCATACTTAGGATGTTAATGCAATAGTATTTATGACTTCATGTATTCTTCTTAAACAGATAGGAAGTGCGGCGCACAATCTTGCAAGTACGGCGTACTTATGGAGTTAATGCACTAATTTGACTAAGTCTTTAATTCTTTGACTTTGAGAAGAAGTGCAGCGCATAATTGGTAAGTGTAGTGCACAATTGCACATTTCAGCTTAGGACTTTATCTTTTTCTTGCATCTTGATTTAAAAAGTGTATAAGTATTCAATCTTTGTTTGATTTGAGCTTGGGATGTCTTCAAGTGAACCTACAAGCAAATCATGCTATTAAGTATCGAAAGTTCACGAGAAATAATAAAATATGAATAAATAACGCCACCAAAAACCTGTATAACGTAAGCGTTATCAAATCCCTCTATACTTAGCTATTGCTTGCCCTCAAGCAATCAAAGCGAGAAAATAAGATCATTTATCGTGACGTGGAGAAAATTTGGATTTTTTACAAGAGTTTGCATATTAAGTTTTCAGGCAGAGACATATAACATAGCACCTCACAAGGGAATGTGTTTGATTTGTAATTCACTCGAGCCACTCAGATAGGGTTTGTATATTTCGGTAAAGACACTTAATTTGCACAGACATAATTAGTAGAGCTTACTCATTGCTTGAACTTGACACACACGCATGGACGAAGGGCGGACCTGTATAGATTCTGTGATCATAGCATATACAAATCTTCATGAGTCTGTAACTTAAGCCTTTATTTCTTTTAACTCCATATCTATATACTATATATATACTATATATTATATATATATATATATATATATATATATATATATATATATATATATATATATATATATATATATGTAAAGATTTTGTAATAATATCAATTAGAAAAATTTTGGCAGGGCAAACACAAAGGGATATGATTAATTTTTCCTATTTGGCTCTCGTCCACACTTAAGTTGAACATTGCCCTCAATGTGATAACTGATAACTAGAGAATAGGGAAAATTAAGGGAAAATAGTACTTCCCGAGGCATAGATATATATAGCTGCGAGAGAGCTATTCTTGAGCATACTTCATAATTTTCTAATCTTTAAGCTATATTACCTACATAAAAGTAAAAACACACAAAACGAAATATATTTTTTAGGGTTTTTGTTTAGAAAAATAAATAAAGGATACGAATAGAGTTGTATGGAGGTGGGACTCCACCACACTTAAGTAAAGAATGGGTTGCCTCTCGAGAAGCGCTTAATTTTTTAAAAGAGTCGTTAGCTATACTCATGCTTCTGGAGTTCATTCTTTGAGAAAGAAGGGAGTGACTACTTCCCTTTGGTCATTATAATCTTCTTCTTCATGATATAGTTTGAGTTGATGGCCATTAACAATGAATGTTTTTCCATCTTTTTCATATAATTCAACATATCCGGATGGATATTAATGTTTTACCACGTATGGTCCTAGCCAGTGAGATCAGAGTTTCGGCTGTTTAAATTTATACTTTGAGTGAAAAAGCAGAACCTTGTTTCCAAGTTTTAATTCTTTTCTCATTCTTAGTTTTCTATCATGCCAGACTTTTGTTCTTGCCTTTTACAGTCGAGGGATTTCATAGACTTGATGTCTTAGTTCATCTAATTCATGATCAGGATTACAATTCTTAAGTGCCCAGTATGCACGGTGTTTAATTTCAAATGACAGGTGACAGTTCTTTCCATATATGAGTTTGTATGGTGTTGTACCGGTTGGTGTTTTGTAAGCAGTGCGAAAAGCCCATAGAGTGTCATCAAGTTTTCTTGACCAAATAGCAGGATTATCTTTAATAGACTTTTCAAGAATTCTTTTGAGGGATTTGTTTGTGTTTTCAACTTGACCACTTGTTTGAGGGTGGTATGATGTAGAGAAATGGTGATTAACTTTATACCTCTTCATAGTCTTTTCCATTATCTTGTTACAGAAGTGAGTACCTCGGTCGCTTATTAGAGGTTTGGGCATTCCGAAATGGCAGATTAGTTTCTTTAGAAAAGTAATAACAACTCGGGCATCATTGGTTGGCAAAGCTTGTGCTTCGGCCCATTTATATACGTAATCGATAGAAACAAGAATGTATTCAAACTTATGTGATTTTGGGAATGGTCCTATAAAGTCGATACCCCAAATATCAAAAATTTCACATACCTGAATGTTGTTTAAGGGTATCTCATCACGTTTTGATATATTTCCCATTTTTTGGCATGCTTCTTAAAGTTGGACTTGAGTATGAGATTCTTTTATGATTGTTGGCCAGTAAAATCATGAATAAAAGACCTTTTTAGCGGTTACGTTCGGTCCATAATGTCCACCGGTTGGTCCGTGGTGACACTGATCTAAAATGGTTCGGGTTTCTGGTCCAGATACACAGCGTCTGATCTTACCGTTATAACATAGTTTGCAAAGTCTGCGAACCATGGTTCATTTCTGGTGTTAATTTCCATAAGGGTTTCTCTAGGAAAGTTGTCGTCAACCTCACTGTCATTACTTGACTCGTTATTGTCAATCCTAGATAAGTGATCAGCATCAACATTTTTTGTACCTTTTTTATCGTTGATTTCTATATCGAATTCTTATAGGAGTAGGATCCATCAAATAAGCCAGGGTTTTGCGTCTTGTTTCTTAAACAGATGTTTAAGAGCTGAGTGATCAGTATGAACAATAGTTTTTGATAGTATAAGATAGGATCTAAATTTGTCGAATGCAAAAACTATAGCCATAAGTTCTTTCTCAATTACGGTGTATTTTTGTTGAGCTGGGTTGAGAGTTTTGCTTGCGAAGTAGTTTGGATGGAAGTTTTTACCATCTTTTTGACCTAAGACAGCTCCAACTACAAAATCACTTGCATCACACATAAGTTCAAACGGAAGATTTCAGTTTGGGCTTACGATCATAGGAGCACATGTGAGTTTCTCTTTTAATATTTTGAATGCTTTTCGACATTCATCATTGAATTCAAACAGAGTATCTTTTTCAAGCAACTTAGTTATAGGTCGGGCAATTTTCGAGAAATCTTTTATAGTTCTTTGGTAAAAACCTGCATGTCCTAAAAAGCTTCTAATACCTTTGATGTTAGTAGGGGGTGGAAGTTTTGAGATTACGTTGATTTTTGCTTTGTGGACTTCAAGTCCTGTATCGGGACACCTTGTGTCCAAAGCACAATTCCTCTTTGACCATAGAAGTGACTTTTTCCCATTAAGACAAGATGAGCCCATCTTTACAAATGCTGGAGCATTTTATCGAGGTTGTTTAGGCATTTGTCAAAAGAGTTTCCAAAGATGGAGAAATTGTCCATGAATACTTCGACAAATTCTTTAATCATGTCATGAAAGATTGCTAACATGCACCTTTGAAATGTAGCTGCAGTATTACATAATCCGAAAGGCATTCGCCTATAAGCGTATGTGTTAGGAACAAGAAAAGTCTCGGTCACTTCCAATATTAAATAGTAAAAGCCCATAGTTAGTCATTGTTTAGTTTATAAGTATATGGCCAAACGGCCTATGGAGAGCTTACAAGGGCCCATGGCGGCCCACCTCCTTGAGACTATAATATACCTCTCATGCTTGGAGAGGTGGTTGGTGGGTTATATGTTTCATTTTTCACTAATGCATTTCTTGTTCTCTCCTTTTCTTACTAGAAAAATAATCCTTCTGTTACTTTCTCTCTCTGTTTCTTGGTTCATATATCAAGATAACTTGTATTCTACAATTGGTATCAGAGCGATCTTCGGTATATCCTTGGAGGCAGCGGAGTCGCCAATTACAGAGAACAATTAGACGACCTGCCATTCATCAAGAGAGGAACGAAGGAACATCGGAAAATCTATAGTACCCCAGAGATTTACTGGGTTCCTTTTTGTTAGCAGATACAGATTTAAGAACTTAGATTTGCAAACAGAGGACATTAGTTTTTAGATTTTTCCTAGGTTTCCTTGTGTAAAACCAATGTTACAACAGGTTAGGTGTTTCATTTTCCTAGAGCAAGTTGGTTTCTAGGGGATCTTCAAGTAGTTGTGGTAATCCTAGTTAAAGGGCCGCCATTTCCTACTATAATGAAGGGTTTGACCTAGTAGGTCTCCATTTGAATCAATATTGAAAACACCTTTCTGTTGGTTTCCAAACTTTCTCTTTTGAACTTTGTTAACCGTTTTAGATTTTTTACGAGCATTCACATATTGATAAAATCAAGAACACACAAATAATGATTATCAGAAAAGCATGTAACATTACACTTAACACATTTAAGTTCAGAATTCACATTGAAGTTGGAATGATGCACCCAAGCTAGTTCCTTTAGGTTGAACAACACAATCTTTCATTTTCAAAACTGATTTAAACTGTTCCTAGGGTTGGATTTTTGTTCTTCTTTAGTCTTCTGTGTACTACGTGGTGTTTGCTGAACTTATCTTTCTTTGTATTGCATGAGGCTGTGCATCCGCTAGCACTTGTAGACGGTTTTTACTCTGTAAAAGACAACATAGTTTGTTAGTATCTAGCTTTGATGAGAGGTTGTTTTTGTGATTGTGTTTCTACGGATGTGACAGGGCTCAGTTAAATAAATTTTTGCTCCTTGTTCTTTGGGGTCACAGCACTATTTTTCCATCAGTATTGTGGCACTAAGGGCAGGTTTTACGATTGGTTTATAAGGCAACTCTGATAACTAGTTTAGCATACCTACATGCAGATTCTAAGGATTGATCTAGTGGTTTTTATTTAACATGTTTAAACTAGATCCTAAGGAATGGAGCTTCTTCCTGAGTGTGTTAATATATGCATAGTGAGTTGTCTTGTTTATTCAAAACATATTTAGGGTTTATTGGTTCCACATTAATCTTATGCATTATTGGATTATAGATGTGTTATCCAACTAGAGTTTTCCTTTAAGTTTCCTTAAGTCATCCTTGAGAGCTGTAATTACCAAAACTTTTTCTTTCAAGAGTAGCTTTAGATTGAAAATATTACAGACTTTAGATTGACTTGATTAATTAAATCATCACATTGTTCTTTTGATCCAATACGTGCTGGTTTAATCAAGTCATAAAGTTGCTTATAGGTCTGTTTCAAATGCTCATTCTCAGCAATAAGCTTTGTCACCCTATGATCTAATTTAATATTTATAGTTTTAATCTCTTCTAAGTCCTTTTTAATCTTATCCTCATTCAGTTTTCCACTTAGAGATTTAATTCTCTCTTTTAACTTCTTTATGATCGTGTCTTTCTCTTGAGACTGAGCTTTCAATTCATTTAATTCAAACAATTGATCAATAAATTGAGCACTTTTGATTTGAAACAGGATTGTCCCTTTGGAAAAAATTTTCCTGATTAAGTTGAGAAATCAACTTCTAAAGAGATGCATTGTTTTTCAAGAGTGGTAAAACTTTGAACAGTTTATTCATAAAATCTATTTTTTCAATGAAAATTCGTTTGAAGCTCGGTCTTAAGTTGGAGACACTTTTCACAGTCATGCACATTCACAGAAGCATTATTCATAGACGAATTCAAAATTATGTTCACAATATCTGTGCTCAACACTTGTTCCAAGAGTGTCATTTTCGTTTAAAATTGATTCATTTTAACTTACAAATGTTTTGGAATTCCAAACTATGTTGGTTCCACAGCTGTTCACATTTGATGAAAAGACATTTTTGGTACTTCTCAGTTCATCAACTAAATATTCGATTGAATGTGTTAAAAAGTCCTTCAGAGCCTTACAATGGAATTATTTATCCCTAAAACAGCTTTTGTATGTTTTAAACCCCGAAACTTCAGTGATGCTATGGGGTGTGGTTCTTTCTTTGTCAAACACGTCAAAAAACCAAAAGATGTTGTTAAGTTTCTTCAAACGTGTATTCAGCCATGCTGGAGTTTAGGAAGTTTCTTTTGGAAACCTTAAACTATCGGTGGGTCTGCTAGAAGATTGAGTTCTATAGACTTTACCAAATTCTGAGACCCAAAAGGCTTGTTCAGCAGATAATTTCAGTTTGTGGAACAAAGCATGTTTCAAAATCATATAAAAGTTGGTTAGAGCAGCATAATCGATGGTGTAGTTATTTTATTTCTTTTCTAACATTATGGGGATCCTTTGTTTTAAAATCATTTTTGAATGACTCTCATTCAGCAAGCTTAAGGGTCTCTTCGAGTCAGGAATCACACAGGGATTAGTTTTCTCAATAATACTCAACTACAGATCAGCTTGGTTCTAACTACTGAGCTTTCTTCAGATAAAAAGGATTTTGAAAACCTAGAGCTTGTTTAGTGGTATGATCATAGAAAAACTATGGTTTCGTCAACATGTGAACAATTTGTGTGGATTGATCTATTTAAAAAAAAATATTATCAAGCTGTTTGATCCTCTTTTCTAAAGTAATCTCTCTATGAATGTTCCTAGATTCTTCTTTCTTAAAATCATTTTTAAGAAGAGAAACTGTTTGCATTAAAGATTCTTTTTCTTTTAAATGTTCAGAAAGAGTTTGTTTAAGACGATCAATCTCTACAGACTGTGCACATGAATCTGAAATGTTATCATTACTCCTTAAATCAACATTTTGTCCTTCGATATGAAATTTGTGAGAATTTGGTTTTGTTTGTAGGCTGATTTCAGGGTGAAAGTGCGGCGCACAAGATAAATTGCGCAGCGTACTTGGTGACTAAATGTGAAGGGAATTTAATGTTTATTGAAGAAGTGCGGCGCACAAAAGTATTTGTACGGCGTACTTAGGGTGTTAATGCAATAGTATTTATGACTTCATGTATTCTTCTTAAACAGATAGTAAGTGCGGCGCACAATCTTGTAAGTACGGCGTACTTATGGAATTAATGCACTAATTTGACTAAGTCTTTAATTCTTTGACTTTGAGGAGAAGTGCAGCGCACAATTGGTAAGTGCAGCGCACAATTGCACATTTCAGCTTAGGACTTTATCTTTTTCTTGCATCTTGATTTACGAAGTGTATAAGTATTCTATCTTTGTTTGATTTTAGCTCAGGATGGCTTCAAGTGAACCTACAAGCAAATCATGCTATTAAGTATCGAAAGTTCACAAGAAATGATAAAATATGAATAAATAACGCCACCGAAAACCTGTATAACGTAAGCGTTATCAAATCCCTCTATACTTAGCTATTGCTTGCCCTCAAGCAATCAAAGCGAGAAAATAAGATCATTTATCGTGTCGTGGAAAAAATTTGGATATTTTACAAGAGTTTGCATATTAACTTTTCAGGCAGAGACATATAACATAGCACCTCACAAGGGAATGTGTTTGATTTGTAATTCACTCGAGCCACTCAGATAGCGTTTGTATATTTCTATGAAGACACTCAATTTGCACAGACATAATCTAGACAACTACCATATGCTTGTACTTGACACATAAGCATGACCGAAGGGCGGAACTTGATACTGATGAGGGATAATAGCATATACAAATCTTCATGTGTCGGAACTTAAGCCTTTATTTCTTTGAACTACCATATATATATATATATAAAGATTTTGTAATAATATCGGTTAGAAAATTTTTGGCAGGGCAAACACAAAGGGATATGATTAATTTTTCCTATTTGGCTCTCCTCCACACTTAAGTTGAACATTACCCTCAATGTGATAACTGATAACTAGAGAATAGGGAAAATTAAGGGACAATGGTACTTCCCGAGGCATAGATATATATAGCTGCGAGAGAGCTATTCTTGAGCATACTTCATAATTTTCTAATCTTTAAGCTATATTACCTGCATAAAAGTAAAAACACACAAAACGAAATATATTTTTTAGGGTTTTTTTAGAAAAATAAATAAAGGATACGAATAGAGTTGTATGGAGGAGGGACTCCTCCACACTTAAGTAAAGAATGGGTTGCCTCTCAAGAAGCGCTTAATTTTTTAAAAGAGTCGTTAGCTATACTCCTGCTTCGGGAGTTCATTCTTTGGGAAAGAAGGGAGTGACTACTTCCCTTTGGTCATTATAATCTTCTTCTTCATGATATAGTTTGAGTTGATGGCCATTAACAATGAAAGTTTTCCATCTTTTTCATATAATTCAACATATCCGGATGGATATTAATGTTTTACCACGTATGGTCCTAGCCAGCGAGATCAGAGTTTTGGCTGTTTAAATTTATACTTTGAGTGAAAAAGCATAACCTTGTTTCCATGTTTGAATTCTTTTCTCATTCTTAGTTTTCTATCATGCCAGACTTTTGTTCTTGCCTTTTACAGTCGAGGGTTTTCATAGACTTGATGTCTTAGTTCATCTAATTCATGATCTGGATTACAATTCTTAAGTGCCCAGTATGCATGGTGTTTAATTTCAAATGGCAGGTGATAGTTCTTTCCATATATGAGTTTGTATGGTGTTGTACCGGTTGGTGTTTTGTAAGCAGTGCGAAAAGCTCACAGAGCGTCATCAAGTTTTCTTAACCAAATAGCAGGATTATCTTTAACAGACTTTTCAAGAATTCTTTTGAGGGCTTTGTTTGTGTTTTCAACTTGACCACTTGTTTGAGGGTGGTATGATGTAGAGAAACGGTGATTAACTTTATACCTCTTCATAGTCTTTTCCATTATCTTGTTACAGAAGTGATTACCTCGGTCGCTTATTAGAGGTTTGGGCATTCTGAAATGGCAGAATAGTTTCTTTAGAAAAGTAATAACAACTCGGGCATCATTGGTTGGCAAAGCTTGTGCTTCGGCCCATTTATATACGTAATCGACAGAAACAAGAATGTATTCAAACTTATGTAATTTTGAGAATGGTCCCATAAAGTTGATACCCCAAATATCAAAAATTTCACATACCTAAATGTTGTTTAAGGGTATCTCATCACATTTTGATATATTTCCCGTTTTTTGGCATGCTTCATAAAGTTGGACTTGAGTATGAGATTCTTTTATGATTGTTGGCGAGTAAAATCATGAATATAGGACCTTTTTAGCGGTTACGTTCGGTCCATAATATCCACCGGTTGGTCCGTGGCGACATTGATCTAAAATGGTTCGGGTTTCTGGTCCAGATACACAGCGTCTGATCATACCGTCATAACATACTTTTCAAAGTCTGCGAACCATGGTTCATTTCTGATGTTAATTTCCATAAGGGTTTCTCTAGGAAAGTTGTCGTCAACCTCACTGTCATCACTTGACTCGTTATTGTCAATCCTAGATAAATGATCAGCATCAACATTTTTTGTACCTTTTTTATCGTTGATTTCTATATCGAATTCTTATAGGAGTAGGATCTATCAAATAAGCCAGGGTTTTGCGTCTTGTTTCTTAAACAAATGTTTAAGAGCTGAGTGATCAGTATGAACAATAGTTTTTGATAGTATAAGATAGGATCTAAATTTGTCGAATGCAAAAACTATAGCCATAAGTTCTTTCTCAATTACGGTGTATTTTTTTTGAGCTGGGTTGAGAGTTTTGCTTGCGAAGTAGATTGGATGGAAGTTTTTACCATCTTTTTGACCTAAGACAGCTCCAACTACAAAATCACTTGCATCACACATAAGTTCAAACGGAAGATTTCAGTTTGGGCTTACGATCATAGGAGCACATGTGAGTTTCTCTTTTAATATTTTGAATGCTTTTCGACATTCATCATTGAATTCAAACAGAGTATCTTTTTCAAGCAACTTAGTTATAGGACGGGCAATTTTCAAGAAAACTTTTATAAATCTTCAGTAAAACCCGGCATGTCCTAGAAATCTTCTAACACCTACAAGTCCTGCGCCGGACACCTTGTGTCCAAGCACAATTCCTTCTTTGACCATATAGTGACATTTCTCCCAATTAAGGACAAGATGAGAATCTTTACAAAGCTGGAGCATTTTATCGAGATTGTTTCGGCATTTTTCAGAAGAGTTTACAAAGATAGAGAAATCGTCCATGAATACTTCGACTGATTCTTCAATCATATCATGAAAGATTGCTAACATGCACCTTTGAAATGTATTTAGAGCATTACATAATCCGAAAGGAATTCGCCTATAAGCGTATGTACCGAAGGGACATGTGAATGTTGTTTTTTCTTGATCATTAGGATCGATAGGAATTTGGAAATATCCAGAAAAACCATCAAGGAAACAAAAATATTTATTTCCTGCGAGTCTTTCCAACATTTGATCCATAAACAATAAAGGAAAATGATCTTTTGCGGTTGCTTCATTAAGTTTACGATAATCGATGCATACTCGCCAACCCGTAATGGTTCTTATTAGGACAAGTTCATCATTTTCGTTTGTGACTACTGTAATACCGCCTTTCTTTGGTACATAGTGAATAGGACTAACCCAAGGACTATCGGTAATTGGATAAATAATGCCGGTATCCAAGAGTTTCATGATTTCTTTCTTAACAACTTCTTGCATATTTGGATTTAACCTTCTCTGTTTTTGGACAACTGACTTTTTGTCATCCAAAAAGTTGTATCTTATGCTTGCAGAATGATGGGCAGCGCAGAATGATGGCAGATACCAGTAATATCTGTTGTTTAATTCTAGGCCAAATGCTTCTTTACGACTTTTAAGACATATACAAGTATTATTTTTTTTTTGAGCCAGAAAGTTGCGATGAATTCATACAGCAAGAAAAGAATAGTTCTTGCTTTTCAAAAATACATATTAAAGTAATCAAGAAGAAGGTTTAAAGTCGAGATCTGTAGGAGGTTCTGTGGAGAGATGGTTTTGATTTTATAAGCTGTGTGATGGTGATTTTTTCAAATGTGTTCTTCTGTGCAGATTCACAAGTTATAGTTTTCCTTTGAAAACCTTGCTATGCATTTATCGAAATCAGAAAAGATTTCTTCTTCGAGATATGGTTTCCTATCGATGGAATGGAGGATTATGCTTCTTCATCAAGAGAGCGTCGAAAAATTCCTACTAAGATTTCGATTCGATACTAAAAAAGGTTTCATCTTTGAATAAGAGTGTTTAATGCATAAGTTGATAATAAAGTATCCTTCATTAGTTCCAACATCAATATTGATTTTGTTTTCTGTTTAACTCTAATTACTAACAACAGCAGTGGAAGAAAAGGGTCTACCCAAACATGAAGGAACTTTCTATCTTCCTCCATTTTGCGAATAACAAAATCGGGCCAGGGAAGGTGAATTTATACCAACTCAACGAGCAGATTTTTAGCTATTCCAATAGGAGATTAGAATGTAATCCGCCGCCTAAACTACTGCTCATTTCAGTAGGTAAATAAGAGTTTCGAGAGATAGATTTCACATATAAAAATATTGAATAAGTTAATGCTAAGAACCGAAAAAAAAAAAAGTTTGGCTAAAGCATTACATGTGAACATGAGAAAGTTTTATTAAAGTTGCACGGAATAAGGAAACTTCCTAGGTCTCCAAGTTTGGGTGGAACTTTGTTTTGAAGAATGGCAGAACTTTCATCGCTTAGAAAAGCGGCAGAAATTTGTTTGATTTTACGTTTGTTGCTTATGAGTTCTTTGAGAAATTTGCCATAGTTAGGCATTCCAGCTAAAACGTCAACAAGAGGCATGTTGATTCGGACGGCATAAATGATGTCGACGAATTTTCTATATTGGGCCTCCATTTTTTTCTTTTATGAGGTGTTGAGGATATGGGATCTTTGGTTTGTATGGTTTTGGTAATGGCGTTTCTTTGACTAATTTCGAAGCATGAGTTTTTGGTTGTAGTGTTGGTTCATCGTCTTCATCATTGCTATCGAAGTTGATAGGATTTTCAAAATTGTTTTGTTGATCATTTGGGTTATCTGGTGGATCATAGGATTTACCACTTCTTGTGAATACAGCATTCACATGCTCATTACGAGATTACGGTGGTTGATAGGCTTTAGAGTTGTTACATCGTGGGTTTCGTTGAGTGTTGCTTGAAAGAGATCCAGAAAGTCGACCAGATTGCTTGTCAGCGAGTCTGTCAAACTTAGTTTTGAGGTTTTTTTATTGAAGCTTGATGATTTTTGGCTACTGTTTCGAGTTGAGTTTTTAGGTCTATGAATGTTTCTTTGACAAATGCGTTGATTGATTTCTGAGATTTTATGAAATAATTGAATTGTCTTTGAATATCATAGGATTTATCATTGGTGTTGGATCGATAGTTGTCTCGGTTGTAATCATTCCGTTTGCTTGAACGCCAATCATCACGATTCGAGTCTCGGTCGCGGTAATCATTGTAAAAACGAGTCTTACGGAAAGTTTGCATGAATTTAGCTTCTTCTTCACGGGACATGGGTATGTCATCATCGTCAAGATTGGGTGTTGGTTGTTTTGTACGAGATTGGAGTTTTTTGAGTTGAGCATCTATTTTTATGGTCATGGCATCCATTCAGGCCATAATTTGGTCAGTGTCGGAATTACTGTTACCTTCATCGGCGAAATCAACAGTTTTCTAAAGAGATGATTTGGTTTTTTGATTTTTAGCCCAGTCAAGCTTGAGTAAGACTTTATCTTCGAGAAGCTGATAAGCTTGATTTGGTGTTTTATAGAGGAAAATACCACCAGCTGCAGCATTTAGAACTTCTTGGGTTATTTTGTTGGGACCATGATAAAAGATTTTGATAATATTACCTTTGGATAGATTATGGCCATGGAAATTTTTTAGCATTTCCTTCATACGAAGCCAAGCATCGGTTAGAGATTCATTTTCATGTTGAGAGAGGCCACGGATTTCTCCGAGGAGTCGGTCGAAAAGCGGTTCGAAGTTCGAAGCATTTAGAGGTTCATCGTCTTCATCATCGCTAATGAAAGTGGTTCGAAGTTCATCCCATTTTTCGATAGTTCCTTCGTTGAGTTCGTCCAGCCATGTTATTGCTTCTCCAATAAGTGTTGGGGAAACATCATTAGGCGAACAACTTCATTCTCGGTATCTCTATATTTAAACATATTGTAGATTTCAAGGAATTCATGAATCTGTTTATGAAGATCAGTTTTGGTTCTACCATCAAATTGGTTTCCTTTTACGAGAGTCAAATGGTTACCTTTAATGGCAAATTCGTTAGCGGTTTTAGGAATAGTAAAGGCAGAATCGGGGGTCAGAGCGACAACAGAGTCGGCAACCCACATGGGTTCATTATCCATTGGATTGTAATTTCGAAGAATATCAAGAAAGTGACAGAAGTAATTGATGTTGAGAATGGGTGGATAGACAATTCTCGGGTGTTGAGGTGGATTGTTTCTTTGATCGTATAGAACTCTTTTGTTTCATCGATGAAGTCTTCGATTCAGAGTACATTCAGGTTCGGGTAATGGTTCAACAAGTTCAGAATTGGAAGCACGTGTATGCATCCAAAGGAGAAATTGTTTGGGTCAGTTTCCTAGAAAACTGTACGGCGATTTTTGAAAAGAGAAGTTAAAATAATTTTCCAGAGTTGAATACAGAACAGCTTAAAAATCCCCGGCAGCGGCGCCAAAAACTTTGATGTGTTTTAAAACCTTTAAATTTATAATGACTGAAAATACCAATTTTAGTATAGGGAAACACACGGGTAAAAGTATAACCCACCTATATATTATAATCTTTTTAGGTAAGACCAGGTCATCCACAGGGATTTGAGTTGTGTTCGAATAACCAAAAAGAAAATAGAATTTAACAATTTTGAAAATAACTTTTGTTTTACCAATGATAATAAAGATGACTACTCGGATAGTTAAAAATAATTTATAAGTTTTGATAATAATTTATAAAATAACATTTTATAAGTTTTTATAAAAAGGATTTCTCGTCAGAAAACGTTTTCCCAAATTAACTTAATTAACTCAAGACTTATATTTAGTAGGCTAGACCAAACGTGTCACTCAAATAATCCAGATAACTTATTATATCAAAACTCATTTTGTTTATCAATTTACAAAAGTGGATTTCTCGATACAGACGATAAAGACCATAGACAAATCTTTAAAACCACATAGATCATGACGGGTATTTCAACTTATACAGATATGATTATATGATCTAAGTTGATAAGCAAAACCGAAAAGATAAGATATAATAGGGGTGCAACATAAGCTTGAGATTAATGAGATCACAGTCATACCAAACACTTATTCATTATCATAACTTCACCGAGTAGTCATAAGAGAATTAGCCTCTCATGGCTAAGGAGTTTATAACATAACTCGATTCAACAAGAACCTTCATTATTGTAATAAACTAGGATGATGTTCTTCTTCATTCTTGGTTGTTTGATCTTGATTCTTCAAAAGGTATGATGTTTATGCTTGGAGAATTATTGGGAAGGCTTTAGGATGAGATTGTTTTATGTATGAGTTTATATGAAATGTGTGAGAATTTGGTTCTATTTGTAGGCTGATTTCAGGGTAAAAGTGTGAGCACAAGATAAATTGTGCGGCGTACTTGGTGATTAAATGCGAAGGGAATTTAATGTTTACTGAAGAAGTGCGGCGCACAAAAGTATTTGTGCGGCGTACTTAGGGTGTTAATGCAATAGTATTTATGACTTCATTCGTAACATTTTGAACTTAAGGTCACTATTTATCTCGAGCTTATATTTAATTTCTAAATTTTTGAGAATTAATTTTATTATTTTAGCCGGTTTTTATTAAATCGTCGTTATAATTATTCACGAGTCGTGCTTTTAATATTTATTCGTTTTAACGATGGAGAAATCGATAATTTCATGTTTTAGCTTCGGAAGTGTATTTATTTTATTTTTAGTGTTTCCTGACTTTTCTCGCGTATTTGCCGAAATCGTGTTAAAAACGATATTTTACAAGTTTAACACATAAATTTAGTGTTTTGGGCCAAAAATAATAACATAACTAATAAAAAGAAAAATTAACAAAGCCCACTCTATTTTTTTTCTCTCTTGGGTCGGCTGAACAAAAACCAAACGAACCCCCCTTTATTTTTTTGGCAACTAAATATATTTAAACACTTCTTTTCTTTTGAGAAACACACAATAACCATAGTTAAAAAACACAACGATTACTCTCCCCTCCTCCTACTGTCGCTGACTGAAAACCCCAAAACCATCACAAACCACCAATCTTGATCCTAAAATCCCTTCCTATGAACTCCAAACCACTCCAAAATTAATCCTTAACCTCCATTACTAACATAAATCAACCATGCATGATTTTTACTTAAGTTCTTGATTTTTCAAGATTTTATTGAGTTTTGGTTTAATTAAAGCATCAAGGGTGTATAATCTAGGGATTGTGCAAGATTTGGGTAAAAGAAAGTTAGGGTTTGAGTTTGGTTTGTCTCTTTTGGGTTTCGGCTAGACAAGAAAAAAAAAGGAAGAAAAGATTTTGATCTTCTTGTTGGTTTCTATTGTGTTAGTAAGTTATTTTCAAACCCTTTTGTGTTGATTTAATCTTATGTTAAATGCATGTGTTTGATTTTACTCTTTATGAGCATGCATGGTCTTGATTTGTTTGATTTTAATTTGATCATAAACATGAAGTTTTGATGTATGCGATATGTTTAGGAGATTTGTTACGGCATTGCATGTGGATAGATTGTGATTAGAATGAGTTTTGATGAAGTTAGAAGTAGGATCAAGGGGCTGTTTTAAGATCAGTAGCAAAAAGAGGTTGTAACGAATAATTTTTGGCTTAGAGCCTAATGTTAAATTAAATAGCTAGGTAGATATATGCCTAAGCTTCATGTGGCTAATTGGATAGGGCCATATCTCCTCCAAATGAGTGAGATATGGCCGATTTACGAAAACTAGTCAATTCTGGAACATCACTTAGAAAAGGAGTTAAACTCCAGATTTTTACACCAAAAGGTTAGAATAAAAAGATGAGACCTGTAGTAGACACATAGATCAAACACCTCCAATTAGCCTCACTTGAATTGCTATCATAGATTGGGATTTATGGTCATTTCCGTGAAGGGTTAAAATTCAGAAAATATTCTTGTTTGGATAGGTAGGGGTAAATGAGTCTTTTCACATAGTTATGAAACATTTTGAAATATGGGGCTTACATTTCTGGAAAATATACTCAAAATTCTTTCCGGAGGCGAAAATCTCATACTTTTAGCCTTTTATAGATTAGGAATTAGAGGATCATGAAGTCGGGTTAAATTCAAAATCTTAAATTTTACGTCTTGTCTTGAAATCTAAAACATATAGATACACATTGATTAAACGTGAGTTAAGAGATAAAACTTAGAGGGTTTTTTATTATATATAATCTCAGGTTAGACATCAAGTTAGGAATAAGAACACTTTGATTAAGTCTTTATGCAATGCCATGCATATCTTGGAAATATATCTCATGATCATGTGATTTTTTTTCTCTATTGGTTTCTTTATAATACTAAGTCGCGTCACGTCTTCTAGGTGGTGCTTAGAAGTATTTCTCGATCGTCCGAAGACTCGTCTTACTTATGATCTATTTGCTCTTACAGTGAGTTTATAGCCTCGCCTTTTGACTTTAATTGTTTTATAAACCCCGCGAGGGAGATACATGCTTGTTTTATAAAATGAACACAAGTAGTTTTTTGGTATGCTGGACCCGATTGTGAACTAGATGAATAAGTAGCTATTGCTAAAAGACCTTAATTATCATGAACTGTTAGTTACTTATGATGGGTAAGCGCTAGTACATTAAATAGATCTATTGGGTCGTGACTGCACTATCTGGGGTTTGTATCCGCGCGAGAGCACCCTAAAGCGAACATTTTGTATTGAGAATTTCTTTATGGTATATGGCAATATTACCTACCTTGTGTTGTGGAAAATTTTGTTCACAATCACTACGTCAGGATGTGTACAGTTAAGGCTTCAGTGTCATGAGCTTAGGCATTAGTGATTATAAACTTGTTTGATCCACAAGTTTTCGATGATTAAAAATATTTATGTTCACTCTTTTATTAATATAAACTCTATGAATTCACTCAACGTTTTTCGTTGACTTTTTAGCATGTTTTATCCTAGGTAATCAAGAATGATGGATTGGAAGGGAACGATGGGAGTTAATGTTAGAGTTTTAATAAACTTGTTTTGTTCCATCCTCCGCAAACATTTTATGATAATGTTTTGAACTTATGATGTATTGTTTTTGGGTAATGATCTTGTGGACAAGTAAACTCTGATTTTCACTAATGATGGAACAATGCTAATGTTTGTTTTTAAAACGTCTCTTTTGAGTCGTTCTTTATACTCTTATGTTGTTGTACTATGATTTAACACCCAATTAGTTGGTTCCACTACGTGTAAATTTGGGGGTGTTAAAGATTGGTATCAAGAGCCTAAGGTTATAGAGAACTAGGTCATTTTTCAAAAACCTAAACTATAACTTTTGTTTATACGCTAATGACTCCTCGTGGCCCTCATCCAAGATATTCTTGTGGTTTCCTATCTGAGTACTTATGTACGTTTCGGGTGCATTGTTGTAAATATTTATATGATAAATATTATGATATATATTTAAGATATGTATATCGATTGTCGAGCTTTATATTAAATCATTTTCATTTATTTATATGTTTAAATAAATGATCGTTGGATTACCATATTCATTTTAATGCAATTGCATTCATTTGTACCTTGCATAAATTTTTATTTATATAGTGACCTTATATATATATTATTTTGCGCGATTTCTGATAATCATGGCAAATCCACCTCCTAATGACCTCAATGCAAATCTTCCTGAAGACGAGCCAGTTCAGCCCGAACATGTCCCTGCTATGTTCGGATTCGCACCAGCTATGCTAAATATACCAAATACTGGATCTTTAATAAATGAAGAGGTTAATGGCTGAGTTGAATGAATAGTTTTGAGAGATACAAGAGAGAGATTTGAAAGCCAAAAAAGAAATGTTGAGGATCACATTGAGAGATGCTGAGGAAAAAGCTGAGAACAAACACATGGATGCTGAGTTCTTTAAGTACCGCTTGGCACGTGTGTCACGGCTTTTTGATGATTTGAGCAGATGGGAGTCCAGTTGTATGATCCTTATACCGACACTACTCCTCGTCCCTGACCTGATGACCCTTATGTCATGGCCAGGGATGCTGTTGTTGTTCAAACTAGGGAGGAGGATGAGAATCTAGATGTTCCTAGTGATCCTCAGTCGCCACAGCCACGTGGATCCCCACGTGAACATCAGTAGTCTAGTATCACTTGTAGATTCCTTTTTGTTATGAAACCACTAACTTGAATCTTTAGTTAGTAGACTTAATGCCATCTGTTGTGATGATTTGTATCATTTTGTGAACAATGAAATAGTGTATTAACTCTTTGGATGATGAATGACAAAATGGCTATCTTTTGATTACTATTTGGTGTTGTTATGGTTGTTGTGATTATTCTTATTGATGTTGGAATTGATTGTTTGTACATGTTATGACTATATCATTATATAAATGCTCATGGAGTTTTCTTTGTGATGTGACAGAATCATGCCACTAAGGCGAGCTAGACCTTTGAATTAAGCTGCCATTGATCAACTGATCCAACAACGAGTTGATGCAGCTATTGCAGCTGAGAGAGAATGAGTTAGAAATGTAAGACCTGTTGAAGGACCTGCTCAAGGCCCAGTCGTAGCTACTCCTGCCCGGGAATGTACGTTTACCGGTTTCATAAAATGTAACCCCATTAACTTTCATGGGAATGAAGGAGTCGTGGGGCTTGTTCGATGGATTGAAAAGACAAAAATGGTTTTCAGCATTAGCAATTACACTGAAGGGAATAAGGTTATGTTTGCTGTTTCCACCTTTCAAGGCCAGGATTTGACCTGGTGGAACTCACAAGTTGCTACGTTAGGACTTGAGGTCGCAAATGGAAAATCATGGACTGAGATGAAAACAATGATGACAGAAGAGTTCTGTCATACGGAAGAGATTCAAAGGTTGGACAGTGAACTGTAGAACCTAAAGGTTAAAGATTATGACATCACTGCTTATACTTCCAGTTTTAAAGAGTTGGTTTTGTTATGCCCTGAAATGGTTTCGATAGAGAAGAAGAAGATCGAGGCATATATTCGTGGTTAATCTGACAATATCAAAAGAGAGGTGACTTCATCTAAACCAACTACCCTGAATGCGGTTGTTCGCATGGCAAGAAAAGGAAGTGGGAAAACTTCCATAGTGGGGGAAGTAATAACAACAACAACTTCAGCAACCGGAACAACAACCGAGGCAACAACCATCAACACCAACAAAGCCACCAAGGGTCGGGAAATACCAGGGCGATGACCACCGCCCAAAATGAACAAGCAGATCAGACAGGAACAGCTCCCAAATGCAATCGTTGTAGGTTATGCCATATCGGTAACTGCCCATTCAAGTACGGCAACTGTGGATAAATGGGTCACAAAACCAGGGAATGTAGAGGCAAAGCTGTGGCAACATGTGCCAACACTCAACCGATTATCCACTGTTATGAGTGTGGGGAAAGAGGCCACAGGAGCAACAAATGCCCGAAGAGAAACAATCGACAAAGTGGCAATGCCCAAGGTCGAGCTTATGTCATCCGTGAAGCCGAACACAATCAGGACCCTAATGTAGTGACTGGTACGTTCCTTCTGAATAATCATTATGCTACATTATTATTTGATTCGGGTTCAGATAAAAGTTTTGTGAATACTAGTTTTATCCATTTAATTGATATTATGTCTGTCAAATTAAATACTAGTTACAAAGTCGAGCTAGCCGCCGGAAAAGTAGTTAGCACCAACACTGTTTTGAGGGGTTGTACTCTAAATTTAGTTGACCAATTGTTCGACATTGACCTCATGCAAATAGAGTTGGATACTTTTGATGTAATAGTTAGAATGGATTGGCTAGTAAAGCGCGATTCCGTTATCGTATGTGGTAAAAAGGAAGTACATGTGCCTTATAAGAACAAGACGTTAGTAGTCAAGGGTGATAGAGGTCCATCTCGATTGAAATGGATATCTTGTATCAAGGCAAGAAAGTATGTAGAGAGAGGTTGTCAGTTATTCCTTGCTTAAGTGATGACAACGATTGAAAGACATGCTTATGATACGTGACTTTCCTGAGGTGTTTCCTGATGATTTGCTAGGACTTACACCACCTTGACAAGTTGAGTTTAGAATCGAACTTGTATCAGGAGCCGCACCTGTCGCACGTGCGGCTTATCGTCTGGCACCATCAGAACTGAAAGAATTTTCTGACCAATTAAAGGAGTTATCAAAGGAGGGATTCATACGCCCGAGCTCGTCACCTTGGGGAGCTCCGGTGTTATTTGTGAAAAAGAAAGATGGTTTGTTTCGAATGTGTATCGATTACCGTGAGTTGAACAAGTTGACGGTCAAGAATCGGTACCCACTTTTGAGGATTGACGATCTGTTTGACCAACTTCAAGGTTCGAGCGTGTACTCGAAGATTGATCTACGGTCAGGCTATCACCAACTTCGCATTAGAGAAGAAGATATCCCAATTACTGCCTTCAGAACTAGGTACGGTCGCTATGAATTTCCAGTAATGCCGTTTGGTTTAACCAACGCTCCTGTGGTATTCATGGATTTAATGAATCGAGTGTGCAAGCCGTACCTCGATAAATTCGTGATCGTGTTCATCGACGACATACTTATTTACTACAAAAATAAAGAAGAACACGAAGAACATTTAAAAATTATCATGGAATTACTCAGGAAGGAGAAACTATACGCCATATTCTCAAACTGTGATTTCTGGCTGGAGTCCGTATAATTTCTTGGTCACGTAATCGACAATAAAGGTGTTTACATGGACCCTGCAAAGATCGAGGCTATCCGGAATTGGTCTATACCAATAACACCAACGGAGGTAAGATAATTCTTGGGTTTAGCCAGGTACTACCGGAGATTCATCGAAGGTTTCTGACTAATTTCCAAACCCCTAACTAAACCGACCTAGAAGAACAAGAAGTATGAATGAGGTGAGGAAGAAGAAGAGGCGTTCTAGTTGTTGAAGCAAAAGATGTGTTATGCACCTATCCTATCATTGCCAAAAGGGTCAGAATATTTCGTTGTGTATTGCGATGCATTGCTTAAGGGTTTCAGAGCCGTATTGATGCAGCGGGAGAAGGTGATTGCGTATGCCTCCCGTTAATTAAAGAAACACGAAGAAAACTACACTACTTATGACTTGGAACTAGGTGTTGTAGTGTTTGCACTTAGACTCTGGAGACATTATCTGTACGGTACTAAATGTACTGTATACACCGATCACAAGAGTCTACAGTACATTCTGGAACAAAAAGAGCTCAATGTGAGACAACGCCGATGGATTGAACTTTTGAGTGACTATGATTGTGAAATTAGTTACCATCCTGGCAAGGCCAACATAGTAGCCGATGCTCTGAGGCAAAAGAAAAGAGAAAAACCATTAAGGGTTAGATCTTTGGTAATGACGGTACATACCAATTTACCCAAGAGAATGCTTAATGCTCAGACTGAGGCGATGAAGGAAGAAAATGTGAGGGCGGAGAATCTGGGAAGACTTATTAAGCCAATATTTAATATTCCCTTCGATCGAATTTGATACTTTGATAAGCAGGTATGGTTGCTGTTGTTTAGTGGATTAAGGGAATTGATCATGCACGAATCGTACAAATCAAAATATTCTATCCACCCGGGGTCTGACAAAATGTACCAATATTTGAAAAAGCTTTATTGGTGGCCGAATATGAAGGTTGAAATCGCCACCTATGTCAGTAAATGTCTGACCTGTGCCAAGGTGAAGGCTGAGCACCAGAAGCCGTCAGGGCTACTCCAACAACCTGAAATCCCTGAGTGGAAGTGGGAGAAGATAACCATGGATTTTGTTTCGGGACTCCTAAGAACCCCGAGCGGTTATGATTCGATTTGGGTTATCGTTGATCGGTTGACTAAGTCGGCTCACTTTTTACCGATGAAGAATACCGATAGCATGGAAAAGCTTACTAGTTGTATTTGAAGAAGATCGTTTGTAGACATGGAGTATCGAGATAGTCGTTTTGCATCTCGGTTTTGGATGTCGCTCCAAAAGGCCTTAGGTACCAATGTAAATATGAGTACGGCTTACCACCAAAAAACGGATGGCCTGAGTGAAAGGATGATTCAGACTTTAGAAGACATGTTACGAGCTTGTGTGATTAATTTTGGAGGAAGTTGGGACCGACATCTACCCTTAGTCGAATTCTCATACAATAATAGCTATCACGCGAGTATTAAGGTTGCACCGTTTGATGCTCTATATGGACGTAAATGTAGATTGCCCATTTGCTAGAGTGAGGTTGGAGATAGCCAACTCACTGGCCCATAAATGATTAGGGAGACAACCGAGAAAATTGTTCAGATCAAGAACCGTTTGCTAGCCGCTCGAAGTCGTCAAAAGAGTTATGCGGACGTTAGAGGCAAACCGTTGGAATTCGATATGGGAGACATGGCAATGCTAAAGGTTTCACCTTGGAAGGGCGTGATTCAATTTGATAAACATGGTAAGTTGAGTCCATGGTATGTTGGGCCATTCAAAGTCATTGATAGAAAAATCCCCTGGCTCTATAATTGGGAGTTACCCCGATAACTCAATGTAACTTTTTATATACTTAAAGAAAGATTGATACACAACACCTTTCATGTTTCAAACCTCAAGAAATGCTTAGCGGACAAGAACCTGGTCATTCCACTCGAAGAGATTCGACTCGGCGACAAATTACACTTTATAGAAGAACCAGTGGACATCATGGACCGAGAAGTGAAACAACTCAAGCAAAGTCGGATCCCCATTGTCAAGGTTAGATGGAACTTGTGGCGGGGTCCGGAGTTCACATGGGAACAGGAAGATTATTTCAAGAGCAAGTATCCTCATTTCTTCCCGGGTAATCAGAAGGCGAGCAAGAGGAATCGAGCACCGGGACGGCGCTCTCGTAAGGGGAGGAGGATGTAACATTTTGAATTTAAGGTCACTATTTTTCCCGAGCATATATTTAATTTCTAAATTTTTTAGAATTAATTTTATTATTTTAGCCGGTTTTTATTAAATCGTCGTTATAATTATTCACGAGTCGTGCTTTTAATATTTATTTGTTTTAATGATCAAGAAATCGATAATTTCATGTTTTAGCTTCGGAAGTGTATTTATTTTATTTTTAGTGTTTCCTGACTTTTCTCGCGTATTTGCTGAAATCGTGTTAAAAGGATATTTTACAAGTTTAACACATAAATTTAGTGTTCTGGGCCCAAGATAATAACATAACTAATAAAAAGAAAAATTAACAAAGCCCACTCTTTTTTTTTCTCTCTTGGGTCGGCTGAACAAAAACCAAACGAACCCCCTTTTATTTTTTTTAGGCAACTAATTATATTTAAACACTTCTTTCCTTTTGAGAAACACATAGTAACCATAGTTTAAAAAAACACAACGATTACTCCCCCTCCTTCTACTGTCGCCGACTGAAAACCCTAAAACCATCACAAACCACCAATCTTGATCCTAAAATCCCTTCCTATTAACTTCAAACCACTCCAAAATTAATCCTTAACCTCCATTACTAACATAAACCAACCATGCATGATTTTCATTTAATTTCTTAATTTTACACGCAGCGGAACTAACTAATTAGGTGTTAAATCATTTATTCTTCTTAACCAGATAGGAAGTGCGGCACACAATCTTGTAAGTGCGGCGTACTTAGGGAGTTAATGCACTAATTTGACTAAGTCTTTAATTCTTTGACTTTGAGGAGAAGTACGACACACAATTGGTAAGTGCGGCGCACAATTGCACTTTTCAGCTTAAGACTTTATCTTTTTCTTGCATCTTGATTTTCGAAGTGTATAAGTATTCGATCTTTGTTCGATTTGAGTTCGGGATGTCTTCAAGTGAACCTACAAGCAAATCATGCTATTAAGTATCGAAAGTTCATGATAAATGATAAAATATGAATAAATAACGCCACCAAAAACATGTATAATTTAGGTGTTAATAACCTTCCACCTCATATTTCACTACTTACAAAGTCATCATTTCTATCACCTCAATTGCCTCATCAACCAACAAGGTAAGGTTTAGTGAAAGATCTTTTTACTTTTATCAATATTGAGTCATCCACCAAGTCTTTCTTACAAGAAGAATCATCATGAATATTTCTGCTACCACCACCATAACCACAACCTACTAGTATCCTAACACTTATAACCACAATCTACTAGTATCCTAACACTCACAACCAATTCAACCCATGAAGGTTAAATCACCTTTCACATATCTTAACACTCATAATCATCTTTTGTCAAAAGCCAAGTGAATTTCGTAATAAAATGCGTCTCATTCTCAAACACGATCTTATAATCTTTGACAACCTCACCACCAAAGCTAACCGTGATGATGCAAGTAGTAGGATTATACCTTTTTAGCTTACTTTTCTAAGAGCTTCTTTTGGAAAATCATATTGCATTCTAGGATTAGAGAATCATATTGCATCATATATACATTTTATTATATATGACTTCATCGAAAGACGAAGTATATATATTTTGCACTAATATTTTTTTTGTACGTTAAAATATACACTTTATTGTGTATGGCATTCTTGTCTACGGACAAAATTTGCCCTTTCATATCATTACCTTTTGGTTCACTCATATACTCGATGCAGTAAATGGCATACTTGTCTTTAGACAAAGTTTGCATTTATTAATTTTCTCTTGTTGGTTCAAGCATATACACTTTGCGGTATATGGCATAAGGATGAAGGTTGCATCATTCATTTTCCTTTTTGAGGTTCATTTTTGACGCCCTCGAGCAAGGGGGAGCATTGGCCAAGAAATCATATTGGATCGTCTATACACTCGCTGTATATGACATATTTATCTACAGACAAAAGCTATTATTGCACTAATATTTTGTTTTGTAGGATCATACTTGATGCCCTCGAGCAAGGGGGAGCTTCCGTCGAGCTTTCATAGCATGCATCTTATATACACTTTGTTGTATATATTTTACTCGTCTAAGGACGAATCTAGTTTTGCACTAATTTTTATTTGTTGCTTTTTAATCGTATCTTGACGCCTCAAACAAGGGGAACACTCGTCAAGGGGGAGCATGCATGCATTCATCATCATTTTTACTCTTTGACAATCCTTTACGTTTCAACCAAAAGGAAGATGTCATTTTCTTCATCATATAGTTACATATATTTTTATATGTTGCACGAAACTAACATTTTTGTTGGTTAAGCTTTTAAATTTGATCCATTGACCCGCAATAAACCAAGGACAATCACCTAGGGGATGCAGCAACATAACGCGTTTGAGTAGACATTTTAACTTCACTAGGAATGATGCAATCTCGCCTTTTTGGGGAGAAATGAAGTTAAAATCCAAGGGCACACCCTTTTTGTTTCGACAAAAGGGGGGAGAAGAGTGTAAACGAAGAAGGTAATGTAAAAGGTATTACGGGGATACAAGTAACTTTTACATTTACTATATATTACGTTTACATATTTTGTCATCATCAAAAAGGGGGGGATTGTTAGTGAAAATATTACGGTATTTAATCTACAAATTCTCGTTTGTTTTGACAATGATAAAATTGCAACTTGTAATACATAATGTCAAATGTACAAGTTATTCGTAATTATATTTTGTCTCAACATACATCTATATCTCTCCTCGTCTCGATTCCTCATATGTTACAACACAGGTTCGTACATGTTTGTTATGTTGCATTATGATCAAACCTCATTTCACATTTTGCATTTATAAGTATATTTATACAAACATTTTAGCAAAGTATACAATAGTTAACTTGCACACTTTATTTTGTAAAATATACAAGGTTAAATAAAGAAAATAAAATAGAAAATAATTTCTACAAAAGTCTACAAAATCTCTTAAAGATTACAAAATATTTTTGAGCTAAAATTCGTATCTGATGAACAGTGTAGCCGGTTCCATAGGAGCGTCACCGGTTCCATTGGATTTACAAAGCCAGTTACTTTGAACAGTGTCGCCGGTTCCATTCAGCTTTTGCCTATAAATAGAAGGCTATTTTCAATCCGTTTTAAACCACTTTTAACACACTTTCTCCACCATTTTTCACACATATAGATCTGTAAGAATGCATCCATAAAACCCCATGATCATAACGTATCTAACTCTCATTTTGTTGTAAGCATACACCCAAAATCATCTACCGAATCAAGCATCGAGATCTTGCCATCCATATCCACCGAAGCAAGAGTTCTTACCATTTCCATCCATCACCAAGTATATACATAACAAGATCTACAAGACTAGAGATCTCATGTCATTCATCCTTTTTAAGACTTCACATTAATGGAAGTTCTTTTAGATCATCATTCATTCATTTGCATTTATCAATCAAACACCATGTAATATGTAGAGGTTATATGGGTTATTTCTAACGGGTTAGACTATGGGTTTTATTGTTGTGTTGAAAGGGATGTTAGGTTGGTTCTACCTTGATCTAGAACTCGGTATTTAATTTTGTACTGGATAAAGTGTAAGTGTCGATAGGTTGGTTCTACCCAGTGTTTAAGAACTCGGTATTTAGCTTTGTATCGGAAAAAGTGTAAGCAATAATTTGTAAGGTTTTCTCCGCCGAGAAGGGAGCTTGTTGATCTAGTGAAGTAACTCTCGAGTTATGTATTCGGGAGTAGAGTGGGGCGGAGAGAAGCTCATGACCAAACCACTATAAATCATCGTGTTCGGTTTGCCCTCTATTTTATTTATCGCCCTTTATTTATTTTATTCTTATGATTGTGTTGTGACTTGATGTTTATGATTGCGTTGTGACTACATGCTTATTCTATGTTTTCTATTGTTCATATAGTCATAAACTATATTTGGTACATTTCATATTAAGTCATTTTTATTCGGGTATTTGATGCAAAAGATTTAAGATTTTAATCGAAAACGTATTCACCCCCCTCTACGTTTTCAACAATATGTATCGGCCGGAAAGGCGTGTCAACAAGCACTATGGATGAAACAAGCTCTCATCGACTATGACATACGCCTCGATGACGTTCCGATTATGTGCGACAATAAAGGCGCAATCGAGTTAAGTAGAAACCCCGTACAACACTCTAGAACTAAACATATAGAAATACGTCATCACTTTCTTCGCGACAACGTCCAGAAGGGCAACATTTCTATCGAGAAAGTTGCATCCGAAGATAACATAGCCGATATATTAAATAAACCCTTAAAACGTAAAGTATTTAATTATTTAAGATTAGAATTAGGAATGATAGAACTCATCATGGATAATGATCCTCCATCCTCCCAAAAATAATCATAAACGGAAATCTAATGGAGTGATTAATCATTATTCAAAAGATGTTAAATATCATTACACGTTCTAGTCATAAACTTTGAATCATGAACATAATCGAGATTAGAATTTTACTAGATAAAGAAAATATCAATAAAACGAACATAGATATTTTCAAAATCTACATATATGGTCAATAAATGAAATTACAAAATCGATTGAAAAAGACGAAAAGAACAATCATCGAATTACAATTCACACTTGTGTTGACAATATCATTTTGAGTCTAAATGTTCATAATGCTTGTCTTATTAGAAATGGTCAAATATATGCTAAAAGTTAACATACTCCTAGTAGGATCGACTACGTTGAAATTCCATCAGGAAATTCATGACAAGTTGCAAAATTCACTCAAAACTTGGACGTCGACTTCGAAAATTGAATCATACACACCTGATAATATATATATATATATACATATATATATATATATATATATATATATATATTTATATTTATCACACTTTATTGCCAAAATCATAAACACCATAACATTCGAATTACTAAAAACATAACACCATATCCCAATTTGGCTAAAACCAACTATGTCCGTTTTTGAGCTTGTCACAGATCCACGAATCTAGTTTAGGTATATCCTTCCCATTTAGGTGGATCCGTGTGTCAGAAAAAGCGGGTAGTAACCAGGTTTAAATATATTGGGACCACATAATTCAATATCCAAACACACAAACGAACCAAACACCTAAAACCCTAAAACAAAGGCTACAAAAATCGGAAATTAGAGCAATTAAATATAAAGATCATCAACAAAACATCAATCATAAACAACTATTGTAAGTGATTTCATCTTATTCTCTTTTTAATTTTGAGTCTAGGGTTTTGATTTTGCACCAAACCAAATAATTTGGGGATTTTGATATTTCTTGCAATTTTTGCACAATTAGGACTAGGATATAGTAATGTATACCTATCATGAATCCTGTAGACACTAAGATTACATAATTGAAGTGGTTAGTGAAAATCAATTTTCGATAAAAAGCCCAAATTGTGTTTTTTAAATAAAATCTCACGTCTAGGAATTTTTCAAAACAAAGTGTGGTTTAACTACATTGATAATACAACACAAAAGCGTTTTTATCATGCATTATGTCTCAAGAATGTTAAAACAAAGTACATAAATCATATGCATTTTTTCATTCATTCAACTAGAGCAATATCAAACATAGGTTGTGCAATAAGGTTTGCTTAGTACTAGTATTATTACTATTTTTCTTTGTTCAAGTCAAGCAAACCGCACATCCACATTTTATCCATATAGGCACACACATAGAAACATCTACATCATTCTTCGTTTAGTTTATTGAGTCTTTTTAATTTGATCTATTGGTGAAATCACGACACAACTTATCCAAATGGATTACAAATGCACTAAAGTATACCTACCAAGAATTCACCACTTAAGAAAAATGGATGAAGATCTTAGGAATCTTACCGTACTCTAGAAAAACATCTCTTTCATGAAGGAAGATTCATAAATCCATCTTTCATTGAAACAAACAACATGCTTCCATCTTTTCAAGACATTGGTCTCGAGCCTTTCCTCACTCTTGATGAACCCATTTGTCCTAGATTTGTAGCTGAATTCTACCCTAGTCTTAATGTCAAAAGAGATGAGGAGGAACGTTCTTACATTGAGTTCAAGCTTGGTCAATTCACTTTCGAGTTAGATACAATTCAACTCTATTGAATCTTTCAAACTCCAAAAGATTTAGAAACCTTTTACACAAGTAAATGGTCACTAAACTCTCTTGATGATCATCCTAATAGTCGTTTCTTTGTCCCTAACCATGACCTTATCCGAACGAACATCACCATTCCTAGAACCACTCAAACCCAACTTCAAAGAGACCCTAACAAACTCTATATAGATGATCTTTATCCTAAACTTAGGGGATGTGAACTCTTTCTTAAAGAAAATTTCTTTTGCACCATTGGTAATAGGGATCACATAAACGTATGCACCGCTTACATGCTTTGCTACCTAACCATTAAAAGAAAATTCAACTTCACCACCATGATTCTTTACCAAATGGAGGAAGTCAAGAAAAATAACAAAGATCCTATTCCATTTGCTATGCTCTTGACTCATCTTTACAATTACATCCTTTTAACAAACCCTCAAGCTATTGTCCCACTTAATAGGTTCACGTTCCATGAACGTGTCACGGATCCTTTGGACATTTCAAGGATTCCTATCAAGGAAAAGGGAAAGAGAATAGCTTCTACCTCAGCCTCATCTTCTTCATCTTCATCGTCCGATGGAAATGAAGCACCATCATTCTTAGAGGTTTATGAGGAACGTTCCAACAATGAGGACTTAACCGATGCCCAAAGAGAAAAGAGAGGAATGTTTAAATGCTTGAATTGTTACTTCAGCACCATCACCAAGTATTTGAAAAATCAAAAATAATTAATGCATGTGTGTTAGTTTTATGTGTTTGTTTACTACTCGTGTTACGGATATTATGATTAGGATAATGTTTTCCATGAATATTGGTTTATGTGTATTGAACTAATTATGACTATGTTATGAATTATGATGCTTGCATGCTAGTTTGTTATAATTTTGGCTGCAAAAATGCAGTTCTGGTCAAATCTATGGATGTCACAGATCCACCATATGGTAGATTCGTCTGTGGTTTAGGTAGATATGTGCATCACCAGGCCAGGTGCCAAAATTTGAATTTTCTTTACTTTTAACTTTTTCTACTTTATCTTATACTCATGCTATATGATACTATGTAGGATTTTAAACCATAGGATAAAACATGTTTTCCATATAATCCAAGAACCATTATACAAAATACTTCACCACTTTCACCATATAAGCATCACCTTCAAACACCATTTTCTTTACATTTCTCATAATTCTCACATACAAACCTTACTAGTTCATCACTATGACTAGCTTTACCAAAACAAGTTCACCAAATTTCAAGAGAAAAACCGCAAGAATGAGTGTCAAGCATTCAAACTTCATCAATCTTGATTCCTCAAGTGAGGAACACCAAAATAAGAAAACTTCATCACCACCTCCTAGAAAGAAATCCCTTTCACCACCACAAGCTCCATCAAAACCCATCTCTAGCAAGGGTACACACTACACCTCATTATCATCCCCAAGTGAGTCTCCGACACCAACTCACGTTGCACCTCTACCCAAACTCCGTATGCGGAAACTGACTATATTTGCTAAGAAGAACAATGAGCATAAACAAATCTTTGCTTTCTATTAATCTGCTAAGGGTTACAGATTTGCTAACTATAAAACCAATATTTTGGTCTGCCTCTAACTATGTCGTAGGGTTCCTTTTATACACCAAAGAAACCCTAATGGGCTTACAAAACGTGTAGACAGCTCATGCATATCTATTCCTAAAATAACTCATGCATATTTCTATCTCTAACTACTATTCTGTCATAAGCAACTTAACTAGTTACATTAACCCAGTACTGACATCATAACCAAATTAACATCTTAATACTGATAGAACTAACTATACTACCAGACTTAACTATTAATACTACCAGTATTAAGTCTGAATTACATAATTCCTAACAATCCTCCCCTAAACTTGAACTTTACTTGTTAACTTCAAGTTTCTTCTGATTGAGCTTTTAAGGATTGTATCCAATCTCTTTATGACTGCATTCTTTATCTTTATGATCATCTGCTTTGTAATTTTATTGTAAGCAGATGATACTTTCGCTTCCAATCTTGAATCAGCATCTCATCTCTTTTGCATCACAGCTACACAGCAACATCCAACTAAGTTGGCTTTGTAGTTTTTGGCAAACTACCAACCATCAACAGATTTGATGTGTCTTTACCAGTTGTCGTTTGCACTAGACTAGTCAATGCTTCATTGCAGTAACAAGGTGCAGTGATGACCCTATAGTTTTGAGCAAACTATCAGCTATCAACGGATTTGATATCTCTTTACCAATAGTCGTTTGCTTTGGAGTATCCAACTCTTTGTTGTAAAAATATGGTGATTTATTACATACAGTTTTTGGTAAACTACAACCATCACGGATTTGAGATCTTTACAAGCCGTTTGCTTTGCACTAGCCAGTTCTTGATGTCTATTAGACATGGTGAACTGATGACCATTTGTTGTGTAGTGATAAACCAACACTCAAACAACCCTTATCATCTCCATTTCTAGCTTCCAGATACCCAAACCATAAAGCACATTTACCAGCTACTGATAATCCCTTAAAACATTTGCATCTTCAGTCTGCTGTTGAATGAATTTAATAAGGTCCATTGCCATAGTACTGTTTTCTTTAGTTGTTAACTTTACCTTCAGCATGTGCAACATAATCTTTTTCATCAAAGGATACTTCTTCTCAACGAAGCAAATGACATATCACTAACAGTCCGTGCAGAGTGTGTACACCAGATGAAATCTTGTGCATTCTTCCAGCTCACAATATTCACCAATTCTGTGGGATTTATTGTGCCAATCTTCGATATAGTTCTATCGGATGGAACATTGTTGTCAAATCTCCCCAAAGTATTCTATCAAAACCTTGAGGAATCTCATCTTGATATCTGTCAATCACAAGCTGATATAATGCATACAAATCCTCTCTATCAAATACAGACAAGGCATTTAACAAGAGACTAAAATACCTTTTTCTTTCCTCCATTTCTCTTCTGTTGACGACAATTTATAACATTAATCTCCTCTGGAACTTCAACTTCATCAGGCATTGGTTTAACTCCATAATATTCAGATTTCCACTCAATAATTGAAGATTTTTGATCAAGTATCTCATAGTCCACCTCTTTATCCTCATCAGAAGCTATGGTCAAATACAAACTCAACTGCTCCTTTTCCTTCTCATATTTACTATCCTCATCATCTCCCTTAGCAGTTGCTTGACTGGATCTTCTTTTTCTAGCTACTGTTTTACGCCTTTTTCCTGTCTTCTTTACTGGATTTGCAATTTCTTCCTCTTTAACACTAACTGGTTCTTCAACATTCTCTTGTTGTAAACTGGAACCTCTTCACTTCCAACAGTTTTTTGCTTCTTTGAAGATTCTTGCTCCACTTCTATACCTGTCTCGTTAATTGATTTCTTCATTTTCTTATAGGACCATCCTTGTTCAATGCTCCTCGTCAGCTTTTTAAACTCTTGCTTGAGTTCTTTAAAACTAAGATTCTTTAATTGAACCATTGTCCAACCTTGACTGTACAAAAAAGTACTCTGATTCTTGCTAAGGGAGGGTTCTCATTAAACCTTTGTTGTGCTTGTGTCATGGCTTGTCTCTCTTTGCCTTGCTTCTTTCAACATAAGACTTATCTTTTTCTGATTGATCATTCAAAACCATCTTCTGGCAAAATCATCTTCAACACATTTTCACCTTGTAAAATCTTGGTCAATTATGCACTTGCTTCAAGCTTAGCTTTGATGGTATTCCAGTCTTCTTCAGAATAGTATTTTGCTACTTCTTGTATTCATCCCTTATTTTCTTTTGTTGTTCAAAAATCTCTTCCTCTTCTTGTATTCTCTTGGCTACCATCTCATCCATGTGAATCTATTTTGCAACCTCTGCATCCATCTGTAGCTTGCAATCTAGCAGCTCATTCTTCTAATTCCAGCTCTTTCTTGTTCTAAACTGGAAACATTTTTTCTTTTCTGTAGCCTGGATATCTTCTTCAGTCATCTGAGCTTTTCCTTCCCTTTGACCCTTATCAGTACTAATCTCTGCACCACCAGACTTAACTGGAGAACTACCAGTATTAAGTTCAATAGTCTTGATTCTTTCCTTTGCTGTATTGAAGAAGTCTAAATCAGTATTAACATCCAAACCTGTATCACTTGACCTTCTTCTCCTTTTGTATGTACTAACTCTTTCAGATGCAACTTGTGATAAAGTTCTAGCTGCTTCCATAGTTGTAGGACTAATATCTTTCTGTTGTGCCTCCCCTGAAGCACTAACCTTGGAAGGAGTAATAAAATTTGTTGCACTTTCATTCATAGAAGCTTTAGCCAAGGAAATCAGAGGATCAACATCTATATCTTGAATCTTCCTCCCTTGATTCTCTGGTTCTTGACCCTCTGATTCAGACAAAATGACTTTTCTTGATTTTCTCTTTAATGCAACTTCTAGTGACTTCACTCTTTCCACCAATTTAATAACAGCATGTCCAAAGGTCTATTTTGTCTCTTTCAGCTCCTTCTCCAAACTGTCAATCTTCATCACAAGCTTAGGTAAAAGTTCACTTAATTCTTTAAGTTTTAGACTGTCCCTCGAATAGCACGTCCCTGATTGTTACCTTACTACCCTCCAAAAGTAACAAGGCTAACCTTTTATACTGATATTCAGCTATATGGCTCTTTTCCCTATATGTGCCCTGGAACATCTACTATCAAACAAGCCTTTCCATCTTCTTCTAAAATTTGATGGTGGATTTTCCTGCACATAGAAAAAGAGAAATTAGTTTCTCTTGGGGATCCAAGCCATTGTTGACTTGGATCTGCCTTGTGGATCTTTAAAATATACCCTTTTACTAACCATTGATCCATCATTGTATTTTTTTTTAATTTTTTTTTGTTGTGTTTTGTGTTTTTTTTATTTATGTTTTTTAATTTAGTTTTTTGTTTTTATATTAAAGTTTTGTTTTTTTTTTTTTTTTTTCTTATTTTTTATTTAATGTTCTTTTTTTTGTTTTTATTTTTTTTTTTTTTTGTTTTTTTTTTTATTTTTTTTATTTATTTTATTTTATTTTTTATTTTTATTATTTTTTCATTTTGTTTTTTATTGTTTTTTATATTTTTTGATATTTTTTTTTTTATTTATTTAGAGAATTTAATTCAGTAATGCCTTTTTGATCTCTAATTACAACCTGTTGAGGCCCTTACATAGTTTTCCTATTTCCCCAACAACACTAACTAATTAACCAGCAGACTAACTTTTTACTTTGTAAAGTGGTTTTAAGTGCGTTGTGTATTAAATGCCTTATATATGGTGAATGAATTTATAAAAATAGCTTTTTGGTCTGGTTTCATTTACTTTTGGTCTACCAGTATTAACTTTCCTAACTGACCGAATTGATGCTGGTTGACTAGTGAAGTTATGTCTACCAGTATTAATTGGAAATCTGCTAGATTTAGCTAATACTGATTGAGGAATAAAGTTGTTTTGGTGGTTAGTTCTCTGCACATTGCTCCACACTAGTCTTTCCTCCCTTGGACCAGTACCCTTACCCTTCATTTTATTTTATTTAATCTATTTAGCAATTTTTTCCTCATGAAAGGTACAATCTTTGATTAAGTGACCTAGACTGCCACACATAAAACAAGCCTTTTTAGTAAAACTATATCCCAAACCCAGAGTTTTAGACATCCTCCCATTCCAATCTCTCTATCCTACTTTTGGGGGAACTCCGACTATATGTGGTTGTTTTACATTAACAGGTTTCCCTAGAATTTTTAACATCTTAGCAGTTTAAACAAAAGCATTATAGGTTAACTTGTTCTTTTGAAGGCCTAATCTCATAGTCATCATCATTGTCTGATTCATACTCATCAATAATAGGAGCATCAGACCAAACTCTAGGTTTAATTAAAACTTTGGGCTCAAAAACAACAGGTTTAGGCCTTCACAAGAATCAAACTTAATTAAACCATCTAGAATTCAAGTCAATGCTTTCACCATGATCATCTGCATCATCTTCAGCATGATCATTCCAGTCAATGCTTTCACCATCCACAGCAGCCAAAGCTTTAGTTTCAGCTTGTTTCTTTCCACCTTCCTTTGCTTTGTATGCATTATACCCTGCATCTCTCCTCTTGCTATCTTGAGTTCCCTTTGATCTGCATTCCCTTGCAAAGTGCCCCATCTTGTGACACTTGAAGCACTCAACCTTACTCTTGTCAAAACCAGCTGGTTCCTTTTCATTGAACTTGAGCCTCCTCCCTGTCTTCTTGTAGAACTTGTTCACTCTCATGGAAAGCATGGCCATCTGCCATTTCAAGTCCATCTCTTCTAAGTCATGCTTATCAACCTGAGTAAGATCCTCATAACTTACTTCCGTAGGATTTGATTGATTAGCAAAGAACGAGTGCATAACTTCATCCACATATGAAGAAGAGCTTTCCTTATGAGTATGTTGACCAGAAGAAGTAGAGGAACCATAAGCAGTACTGACTTCATTAGTACTTGTAGTGCATTCAGAACCAACAAATGCTACATTATGTGCACTAGAAGATGATCCACCAGAGCCTTTAACATCAGACTCAAAAACTCTAAGGTTGTTGTAGAGATCATCAAAACTCAAGAGGTAACCTAATCCTTTCTTTCCTCAATGATTAGGAACACTTGGGACCAGGAAGAAGGTAGTGCCCTAAGGAACTTCAAATTAGCATCTTCTCTGGAAACACCTGCTCCATGAACCTCCAGTTGACTCAGAAGTTTCTGAAACCTGTCATAACCTTTATGCAACCCTTCTGAGTTAGATACAGAAAAGCTTTCAAATTCCTGTTTCAGAATGTATTTCTGCATCTTCTTTGATTCAGCATTGCCACCAAACCTGCTTTTAATAGCATCCCACATTTCTTTAGCATCAGATATATTGTGAAATCCATACAAATGATCTTCTGGTAAAGCCATAAGCAAAGTAGTCCTGGCTTTCCTTTCTCTTTCTATTGCCAAAAAGTCTTCAGCAGATTTGGGAGGTAATACCCTTATTATTCCATTTGTATCTGTTGAGATCTTTTTAGGACTATTACCATTTAGTATGATTTGCCACAAAGGATAGTCTGTATGGGTGATGTAATGTTCCATTTTCATAGCCCATATATCATAATTGTCACCCTTTTTGAGAGTTGGGAGTTTCACTGTTGACACAGAATGAGGGGCTTGTGGAGTTTGTATTGGTGGATTTTGGTTATTATCAGGGTTTTCTTGATCATCTGCTCCTCCTGCTATTGAATAGATCTGAGAAATGAAGGTATGTAAAAGATCTGTTTTGTTTCTTCTTACTCAAAGTTTCTCAACAAGCTCTGACACCATTTGTTGATCCCAATGAATAGATCTTTACAGCCTGTTTAGGGTGATAGCCAACTTGTATAAATACAAACTGACTATGAGAGAAACACTTGACTGTGAATAAATAATAGTTATGCGGAAACTAACTATATTTGCTAAGAAGAACAATGAGCATAAACAGATCTTTGCTTTCTATTAATCTGCTAAAGGTTATAGATTTGCTAACTATAAAACTAATAATTTTTTTTGGTCTCCCTCTAACTATGTCGTAGGGTTCCTTTTATACACCAAAGAAACCCTAATGGGCTTACAAAACGTGTAGACAGCTCATGCATATCTATTCCTAAAATAGCTCATGCATATCTCTATCTCAAACTACTATTCTGCATAAGCAGACTTAACTATTACATTACCAGTACTAACTCATAACCAGTATTAACATCTTAATACTGACTGAACTAACTATACTACCAGACTTAACTATTAATACTAACAGTATTAAGTCTGAATTACATAATTCCTAACACCACCACAAGCTCTATCAAAATCCATATCTAGCAAGAGTACATACTACACCTCATCATCATCTATAAGTGAGTCTCCGACACCAACTCACGTTGCACCTCTACCCAAACTCCGATTTGTCATTCCACTAAAACTTAAACCTCAAGAACTTCCACCACTAGTCTCATCACCAAATGACCATTATGTATCCACTATGGACAATTGGCCACCGGGCCCTTCCAAACTATCTCCACCACCATGTGTCACACGACCACCACCCGGGTTTCCACATCCACCATCGGGATTTGAGAAAATAACACCAACTCAACCATTTTTTGTTAACATCAACAACAATACACCTCATTTCCACAACAATGAACCTCCACTTGAAAACATTCAACATCCACCACCAAATCTTAGAAATCAAGATTTTCCCAACCCTTCAAATATCTTAGATTTTGTTCATCCAAATGACATGCCTCACCTCCACAACATGTTTTGTAAATGTTGTAGCACCATAAGGCATGAGATCTAAATGCTTCGAATCCGTGTCAACTACATGTTCTCATACATTCGACACCACCTCGGGTCTTCGTCAAACCCACCATACTTCCCGCATTAGCCGCATGGGTGGAGGTACGTTTAACAGTGGAAATTGTCGGCAATGTACCAATGTGAGTTTCGGAGACGAGTTTGTCCGTAACCCCGATCCAATTTCAAATGATGAAACACCTAATTTTTCCTACCCACCTTCACAGCCCCAAACATCTGCGTTCGACCAATTTCATTGTTTTGGGTGTGGAGATCCGTTAGAAGATGGTGTACGTTGTCAACAGTGTACTTGCAAGTGTTATGGATATAATCTTAGAGGAGGATTTTGTTTGTTTTGCGCTTCAAGAAATGGAAATTCATCCATTGATGCTCCTAATCCGAACGCTTTCAATGATCCTCCAAACGTTTTCACTCACCCTTCACAACCCCAGAACGAATCATACGCATGTGAATTATGTGGGAACGACCTCCAAATATTAAGACAAATTAAGCTCTATGACTATTTAAGACAATTAAGCAAAAACCTATGAAAAATAAGCACTAAATTATAAGCTAGATTAATAAGTTATATTAACTCTAAAATAGACAGATTTTATAAAACTCTAATCTAACTAATTCTAAGCTATAAACTAAACATATTAAGCTAATATAAGACATGATAAGCACAAATAAGCAGATAATAAGCAGTTTTATAAGTTGTAAAGGAAATAAGCTTGAAAATTAGTAAAAGAGAGTGTACCTTGATCCAGCTCAAACAGGGATCAAGGTACACTCTTTTGTACTATTTTCTAGCTTATTCTTCCTTTACATCTTATAAAACTGCATATTATCTGTTATTTGTGTTATCTTGTCTTATATTAGCTTATTGTTTATTTTATAGCTTAGAATTAGTTAGATTAGCGTTTTATAAAATCTGTCTATTTTAGAGTCTAATATAACTTATTAATTAGCTTATATTTAGTGCTTATTTTTCATAGGTTTTGCTTAATTGTTTAAATAGTCTAGTGCTTAATTTGTCATAAATTATTTGGAGGTACGTTCCCACATAATTCACATGAGTATGATTCGTTCTGGGGTTGTGAAGGGTGAGTGAAAACGTTTGGAGGATCATTGAAAGCGTTCGGATTAGGAGCATCAATGGATGAATTTCCATTTCTTGAAGCGCAAAACAAACAAAATCCTCCTCTTAGATATATCCATAAATCTTGCAAGTTACAACTGTTGATCACGTACACCTATCTTCTAACGGATCTCACACCCAAATTCAATGAAATTGGTCTGAACGCAGATGTTTGGGGCTGTGAAAGGTGGGTAGGAAAGTTAGTGTTTCTCATTTGAAATGGGGTTACGGACAAACTCGTCTCCGAAACTCACATTGGTACATTGCCGACAATTTCCACTGTTAAACGGACCTCCACACCACGAGCACCTCGAAAACCAAGATATGTTAAAGAATTATCGGATAAGAAGGTAGAAAGAATAAGAATTAAATGAATAAGAGGACAGAGAAGAATAATTATAGATGTTTAAAATAATACATAAGGAAAAGAAATTAAAGAAAGAAAAATATTTTTGGTAACCGATAGTCAAGGTCGCGCGGTTGCTCTTTGAAAACGTACAAAAGAGAAGGGGAGGAGCAGGATAGCGGTGAAGCGTTTTTAATAAATACTTCTCCTTTTCGGGTCGGAACAAGTTGTTGGATCGACCCTCCTTATTACCTCTCTTATCGTTTGTTAATCTAAGGTGAGTACGATTATCATATGGTTTTTTCAATATTAAAATAAAAGAAAATAAAAATAGAAGTATAAAATATTTTTGTATTTTTATATAAAATAAAACGCCAAACTTTCACGGTGGGGCAAAAGGATCTTCAAGGCTCAAAACATGGAACAATCCTGTTAAAAAAGGCTACTCCTATCCTTTGGGCAAAACGGGGCTCATTGTGATGTAACTTCGTTAAGGATACGTATATCAACAAATAACCCTCGTTAATATATTTATATATTATATATATATATATATATATTATGTATATATATAAATATAATAATATTATCATAAGCAAGTATCATACAAATTATTTTTAGAAAAAAATATTGTTGGGAATTATATTTGAGTTGATAAGACAAAACATATGAAAGATGTAGGACTTAAAAGACAAAGGAGGAATTATTCAAAAGATGGTAGATTATAGAAGATTTCCTAGAAAGATAATTATAAAAGTTAGGAATATTTGTTTATTTCCTAATACTTATCCTTTGTAAACCTAATATCTTTATTATATAAGGAGATATAGGTCGTGTTATTTTATGTGTGTCAAATGTAATAACAACCATGAATGTGTGGGTATGTTCTTATGGTGTCAGGTCTCATTGTTGACGCCTAGGTTGTTTCTGTGTTTTAACCCAAGATCAATTTGTTTCATTAATCCTGTCCTAGTTTAGGGACCGTTTCACTGGTTGATCGTTGTGAATTGAGGCTGGTCAGTAGTCATTGTATCAACAAAGATAAAATGATTAATCCTTGATAGAATAACATTGATTTGTTCTTATTCCGCTGCATGGTATTATCTTTGTTATTACATCCTAGATGAGGTCTAAACAACCTCGAGCTATAAACGATCCAAGGAACTATCACGTGTTTTAGTTCTATCAGGTGGTATCAGAGCCACGAGGCTCTCGATCTAGGATCTTCAAGGTTTTATTGGTTAATGGGTTTTTCAATATTCTGTTTTTCGGTGTTCATAGTCAAATTCGGTAAGGTTAGGGTTGTGTATAAACCCTAATTCGATGAGGAAACAAAATCTGTGCTTTTAAATTCGATAAAAGCAAATTACACAGATTACATTGTCTTGTATCTTAATCGATCTCTATTTTGCTAGATTAATCACCCTAAAATTTCATGGTGTTTGCTGCTTATGTTTCGTGGATTAGTATTACAAGGTTTGTGCTGCCTTTGTTAACTCGTTAATATACCACAGATGATAAAAAAGAAGAAGTGTTGTGCTTATGATTTGGTACGGTAATGTTGGGCCTTTAGTTGTGCTTCTGAGGGAGAAACAAAAGGGGTTTACATCTATTTTTTTGTTATAAATTAACAATACATTCGTCCCTGGTTTTTATATCGACAGATGCAGAAAAAGATATGTCGATGAGGTTACTGATTACAACTGCTTGGGCACGTTTCTACTGCCAAAGGTAAATGTTAATACTGCTTGGTTTGATTAATATTGCTTTGGATTCGAAGTTAATACTGTCACGAGTGTACAAAAAATTAGTGACACAATAGTAACAGCTTAGTGACACTAAAAAGCCTCACTAAAAGGCCGTGGGGAGAAGGAGTAATCTGATTTGTGCAGTTTCATGAACAAATAAAGTGTCGCTAAAAAGAATAGGAGGAAGGGAAAATAATTAGTGACAGATTCGTGAAGCTTGATGACACTAAAAAGCATGCGTCTGGATACTTTAAAAAAATTGGTATACTTATAATAGTGGTCTATAATGTAGTACTACCAGTGATGGATTAGTAGGTGTCATAAAGAAGGAAAGTTAACACTGCAAGGGTTTCGACTATAAATTAATATTGCTACTTGTATTTTTCGTATGCTAGGTATGTAAAAGCAGATACTACATGTTTTCATTGTCATGGTATATTGAGTTTATACTGCTAGCATTAAAAAGCGGCTTGGTTAATACTGCTCTGGATATGGTATGGTATTAGTGCAGTTATTGGTTGTTGAAGTTTAGGCTGCCAAACAAGAACTTAGTATGACAAACTTTTATACTGTGTAATACATGTTTTGAGTACTTTGAGTACTGTTTACTTATTACATTATTGCTGCCAGAAGTTTTCGTTATAGTACTGCTGCGTGAATTCTTTGTACTGCAGCATAGGGAGTTTGTTCTGCTAGTTTATTTGATATATGAATGACACCACACATGGTTTGATTCGAATTGAACAGATGCCTTCGTTCAAGGGGAAGCTAACAGATTGATTTGGTTTAAATGTTCTTAAACGTTTAAAAGGCTCGTATTTTCTTGGATTAATTGGTTACGAAGAAGGTTGTTTATCGCTTATTTGAAGTTGAAGTGGAGTTTTTCGGATGCGTGTTCTTTTCATATCTTTACATAGTAGGGGGTTAAACGTTTGAAGATTCAAACTTGTTTGTGCTTAGGAAAATAAAAAAAACGATGTAAGAAGATTTGACGAAGTGACTCTGTTTCATAAGGTATGTGATCTAACTTCATGGCTGTTCTCTCTATGCTTTTCATTTTTGCTAACCACTTTGGTTATTGTGGTGCTGCATAGGATAGTTGAGGATTTTGTTCAAGGGTTGCTGATTTCTAGTTATACTTTGGTCTTGGTATAAGTTTGATGCCAGGTGGATAGTATAAGATATAAGACACAAGTTTAGGTTATTCTACTTCAACATCAAATTCGTTTTATACTTGTTTTCTTAATCAAATAGATCAGTACAATAAGCACTACAGAATTGAGAGATTTCAAGAATGTGGTTTTACTGATATGGGGGTTCTGTCTCAGGCGGGTTAGCGTGGATGTGTATGAGATATAATGTTTTAACCGTCGCGCGCTGGAGCACGTAGAGTCGCATAGAGGCATCAGCTGCCAGCGGAGAGATTTAAGAGCGGTGAAAGATTGTTTGTACTATTGTAAGTCAATTATTTATACTACTAGTTCTATGTTTGTACGCTCAAGGTTCATTTAGTCTTATAGGGTGCGTCATGGAGGGTAATTTGAAGTTGTTTGGAAGGCTATGGATTAGTAGTGTGCGTGAGTTTGTGTTGTTGTTGGTGGAAATCAGAAGTTGGCGTGGAGTATATTAGTCCCTATTTTGAATTATGTCAAAAGGGAAGAGAGATTTATCAAATTGAGATAGATTTGTCAGCTACTTACAGATCATCTTGGTGGAGATTTGCATGAGGATCGATTATTCTTTCATTATATATTATATAGCTTCAGGGGAAGTTTAGTGTTATATGGTTTTGTTTTATTCAACTAGGGGAAGTGTGTTAGGAATTATATTTGAGTTTATAAGAACAAAAATTTATGAAAGATGAGATAAGACTTTTAAAGACAAATGGAGGAATTCTATCTCAAAAGATAGAAGAATTACAATTTGATTTCCTAGAAGTTAATTATAAAAGTTAAGAAGATTTGTTTATTTCCTAATATTTTCCTTTTGTAACCTTATATCTATTCATTTTATGAAAGAACCAATATATAGGTCGTGTTATTTTCTGTGTCGATCAAAATATAAATTCCAGGAAAGTGGTTTGTGTGTTTACTAAGGCGTCAAGTCTCATTGTAGTTCGCTCTAGGTTGTTTTATGGTTTTTAGCCACTTAGAAGATCCATTGTTTCATTATTCCTGGTAGATTAGTGTAACTAGTTTCTACGTTGGTCGTAGTAGAATTGGTAGGCTTGTAGTACGTCATTGTATCAATACAAAGATAATGATGAATAATCCTTGCTAGAATAACATTGATTTGTTTCTTTATTCTAGTGCTTAGTTATTTATCATCTGTTATTCATCCTAGATGAGGTCTAAACCAACCTCGAGTCTAATGATAAACGTATCCAGATACTTATCACATGTTTTAGTTCTATCATCTAATAAGTAATCAACACGGGTATCGTTCTCCTCGGTGAGAGGTGAATGGAAATCTACGTTCATGTTGAAAGTCTAGCTTGATTATCATTTAAGTTTTGGTTTTGGTTTCTAAATCTAATAACACAAAGGGAAGACATAATAAAGGCAAGCTTAAACTTTAGAAAATTAAAGCCTCTATTTAAAAAGATCTAAATGACATTTAAAACACTTTATAAGATTTAATTCAATACGACTAAACGGGAACTTAACAGCAAAAATTATCAAAATAAACTCTAAAAAAATTAAAATTGCGAGTTTCTAGGATATTAATATGCATTAAGATTTATTTTTTAAAAACTACAGATAAATACTTTCTTTGATATTTATAAAACTATTTATAAACTATTTTTTAAACTAAATAATACATATAAATTTAAATTTAACACATACTAAACTTTTCCTAAAATTTTAAGTAAATTTATTTCCTAAAATTTTAAGAAAATTTATAAAAATACTTTAAGCTAAAAGTGAGTTTTACAAAGAAAAAGGAACAAATAAGCTGAAACCAATAAGCCAGGAAAAATTAAATAAACAAAATAAGCTAAACTCTAAATGCATATAAGAAATAAATGAAATGATACTATAACGAAAAAGTCCCAAGGGCATGCTGGTTAAGGTATTGGTGTTGTGAAAGGGAGGTCACAGGTTCGAGTCCTGTGACCTTGCTTTTTGCAAAACATTTTTATTTTTCATTTTCTTTTTGAAAAAGCTATAGAATAAGCAAAGTTAAGAAACTTTAATAAAGGAACTTATGACCAGAACTTAATAATAAGCAAGAAAAAGCACAATCAAAAGATGACATAATGGTCTTTTTAAGACTTTATGATTTAGCTAAACTATTAGACTATATAAGCATCCAAAAAGCTAACAAAAGGTAAACAAGCTAAAAAAGGCCCTTCCCTAGACTTACTAAGCACTTAATGACAGGAAATAAGCAAACAAATAAGCTGAAAAGCATTAAAAAGTAGTAAGACAGTTTGACTCTTAAACAGAACTTAAAGAACTTTTGACTAACTTTTAAGCTACAAATTCAAAACTAATAAGCACTGGGAGATGACTATAAGCTAAACATAGATTCAAGTTGATACTTGAAAAACACAAATAAGCTAGAATCAAGAAAATTGACTCAGAGATTAAGCTAGGAAAAAGGACTTAAAAATGACAGACTTCACTAATATTTTTTGCTTTTTGAAAATGAAGTGACAATTTATAGCTAAAAATTAAAGACTAAAAGCTTAAAACAGATAAAGACCTTAACTCAATAAGCAAATCTAAACTGGAATTAAGCTAAATAAAACATAAGATAAGCTAAAAATTCAAATTAAAACAGACTGCATATATGACATTTGATTTTGACTTTTTGAGCTAAATTGCTTTTTGCAACTAATGTTTAAGACTCTAAAATGACTTTTGACAAACTAAAACTTAAAACAGATTAAGATCAACATTAGGGAGCCAAATTCAGTCATAAAAACAACTCCTAACTTTCAATCTCAAAGGAATCATCATAGGCTCAATTTGAAAAGCCTTAGAACTAAAGACATGAACAAATAGTAAAATAAACCTAAAAACATATCAAAACTTAATCTAAGCTTGAGAAAACTAATCCTAAGTCCTAATTAAAGCTTATGCAAACTGATTTAAGAACTAAAATGGTTTTAACTCAACTTGAACAAGTAAAAAGCTCTTAACCCAAACACCCCTTTAAAAACATGAAACTCTATTTTTAAGCTAAATCAGATCATTAATCCTATTTTGTCTTACATGATTAACATAACTACCTTATAATTAATCATGTGTTTATATAAATTATTTGATTAGAAAAGGTTTATGCAAATGATAATATTTTTCTTTGATCATTAACTATGTTTAATAATGTCATATTCATACCTTAAGTGATTTGTCATCATCAAGTAAACTTTCGACTAAATAACTTGTTTACTTAAACTTTTACGTAGTATGCCATTATATTTGTTATTATCAAAACATGAAGATCATTAAATATAAATATCATTTTTACGCGAATATTTGTATTAACAATCTTCCCTTTTTTGATGATGCCAAAATATAAGCTCATGTGTATTTAAAAGTTACTAAATAAGTATTTAGTGGATGAGTTTACATATCTGCTCCCCCTTTTTGTCAATGCAGAAGAAAAAAGTGTTGTAGAGGCGTGCCTTACGAGTCTTGTTTTGACGAATGCTAAGTGACTTGGTGACGAATGCAAAGAAAAAAATAAAGACCATATTGCAAGTGCTCCCTAGCTTGGGGCACCAAGGAATCGAGCTATGAATGTGTGCTACAAAACAAAGTTAGTAGACAAGCAAATATGTATATATGGCAACAAGACAAGCACATATATCGTAATAAGC
>BQNB010028325.1:6374-56755 GCA_026074375.1 Tanacetum coccineum | reverse complement strand
GGGAGAAAATGATACTCAAAACTGTTTTGAACTGTTTTCTGTATTGTGCAAAAGTTATTTTGTTTTGGGACAATGTTATGTGCTTATGGCTGCTATGTGAATGACATGAGTATGATTGAATATGATATGCAAAACTTTCAGTGTTGATCGTTTATGATATGCCGTGTGGCTCTGTTATAGTATGGAGTTGCTATAGTTTGATGTGATGTGCCGCCCAATATATAGCCCCAGCTGGTAGGCTTTAGATGCGTGAGATTTGAGATTGTAAGGACATTGCGAGGCAATGGTCCATATGGATGAGATTTGGTTAGCGTGGATTTGCTAGGTTTGGAAATTGAATGTGTTGCATGTATTCACTGTCATATTGCACAATTGTCCACTGTTTGAAATATTGACACACCGACTGGGTTTTCTTCAAACCTACGAGCTCACCAACATTATTGTTGACTTTTTCGAGTATCATTTTCATGTGTGTTGTGAACCAAGGTAAATCGGGAGATATGGAAAATTTAAGAAGTACACATGTGAGGTGTTAACTTGAGACTTGTACATTTTAAATTTTAAAATGTAAACTTGTGAGTAGTGTTTTAAGGATTGATGTTCTATGATTTGCATGGACCCCTGCACGTGGGATCATTTGGATTTGTAAGTTGTCCCATTTGTGGTGTTCTCGATTGGGGACCTCACTCCGGTTTGTAACTGAGGACGGAAAGATCATCATGACATTATTAATGCCATTTTAGGTTTTGTCTATCTTGTATCTTGTTGATAAGATTGATCATTCTTCGTCGCATGCCCGTGTTTCCGCCTATGTCGGGTGTCACAGATTGGTAATCAAAGCCCACAAGGTTTTTAGAGGAATAGGTGGTTTTGCCTAGACTATAACTAGGAACCTTCATATAGTTTTCATAATAGGTTATTTGTGTGCCCCCAATTACTTCGCTTTGGGGGGCGGCACGTTAAGTCTATTCGTATTAGTTAAGTCAATCATTTAAATTGTGTGAGCCTAATAATAGGTACAATCCGGGGAGGAGGAAAGGATTCGGAGTATAAGTTAAGGTGGCCAACGTAGTTATAAATAAAAAACGTATTCACAAACTTGGTGTATTTAGTAATATCGTTCACACAAATCGGGGGTGAACTTAGGACCTTATTATGCGTATTATAATTTACTAAGTTATCCTATATATTAACCTTCCCGTCCCTACCTAATTAGTTTCCTATGTCCTCCCTTGTGTAATAATGCCGCCAAGAAAGAATGACGAACACGAAGTGCTGGTTCGGGTAAGTTCTAGTGTGGCACCACGAGGTGGAAGGAGGGGTGGTCGGGACTGGTAGAGGATGGTGGGTAGAACTAGAGGTCGATCTGGTGATAGGGTAATGGTGGAATTGAATGGTCAAGGTGGCCACCAAGTAGGTGGTCCAAAGGTACTGAGCGTGAATTGATTGGTGTTGACGGAGTCCACTGACTTTCCACTGTCATTGACAAAAACCGTTTTAGAACTTACTTCCCACGTACTTAGCTCATGTAGGCAACCAAGGTTGTACCTAGGGATTGGTAGGAATTGAAACGGCGAATGCCTATCATTGACAACTCGAGGCGATGTTAGATGTCATTGAGGAACGGACGACCATAGGGGTTGTTCTATAAGGGTCTTAGCTTGTAACCCAAAAAAGAGTAATATTAGCACAAAATATTGAGCCAAACCGGAAGCTCGGCTACTATCCATGGAAGCTCGGTTCTTTATTTAGTAAATGTTGTAATAGGCCAGAACGGAATCGGGCTCGTTAATTAATCTAATATTGTACGTGTTCGGCTCGGTCTCTAAAGTAATCCCGAGCCCGACCAAGATTAAAAATACCAAATGGTCCAAAGAAAGCCTCTTTACGGTCGGTCCATTACTTGGTATAAATACCCCTCTCCAAGTGTGGAGAGGGGTGTTAGTTTCTCAATTGTAATTTCTTTTTTACAATAGTAATTCCAACACTCTTATTTTCTCTCTTTTTTCTTCTCATCTTCTTCCTCTTTTCTTCTCGTTATTCTTATTTTTTTTCTTGTAAAATCCATAGGTGAAGTGAAAGTGATTGCTTGGTTCTCTACCAATTGGTATCACGAGCCTGGGTGGGGTTTAGTGATTAGTTGTAGTTGTTTCGGTTGAGCTTATTACATACGGATTATGTGCATTTTGCTTATTTTTCTTTTCGGGCTTATTATTATCTTTTACTTTCATTCTTGTTAAAAAGTGAATACTTTTTGCTTAAAAATTGTTGGGCTAAATCACTGTTCTATCTTTTCTTTTATTTTGGGGGCTTTATACTGTTTTTGGATCAAACAGACTTTCATCTCGTTTGACTACTGTTGATATTTTCATTATTATTTTCATTCAGTTTCAATTTCATTTTTGTGTTTTTCTTTGTTGTATTCAAAGATTACTTATAAGCGTATTTGAGTTTTGCTTGCTTGTTTTCTTGTCTCTTCTAAAAAACCTCACTAGCTTATTCTCCTTAAAAAGCTTATTAAAGCTAGTTTACCAAAGCTTTTTTCATGGATATATTCATGGTTTATAAAACAGCATATTTCCAAGCTTTTTTTTTTTTCCTGATTTTCAAGATTTTTACGATAGTTTTTGGTTAGCTTATTCTTATTGATTGTGGTCCACGGAGTTTGTGCACAAGACTAAGAACAAGGACGGTTTGGGTTTTGCAAAAAAGACAACATCGTTACGTTTTGTTTTCTCTGCAAGGCGGAATTCTCTTTTAAAGTTAGGCGAGAATTAAGCATTTTGTAAGAGGCGATTAATCTCAACAGTGCAAGGCGGGAGAAATATTATAAAAAGCATATTTAAGGTGAAGGCGAATAAAGCATTCTTAGCGAAGGCGATTTAAACTCAAAAGGAGTGCAAGGCAAATAAAGCATTTTCAATTGAAGGCGAATTAATCCAACAATGTTCAAGGCGAATTAAGCAAGGCGTAGGAGGTGAATTAATCCGTTGTATAAGGCGAACTAATCCAATTGTGGAGGCGAATTAATCCCTAAACGAAGGCGATTTAATCCTTTCGTGTAAGAGGCGAACTAAGCAAAACAATTTAAGGCAAATTCTACTTGTTTTTAAAGTCATTTTGGGTTTTTTGATTTCGAGTGTCGGTTAATAACGGATTCTCTAAACATATTCATTACGATTTCGATCCTTCGTAGTCATCATAGGTATTTATATTTTATCGATGTAGCCTGTACACTCGCGAGGAAGCAAAAATACCATCGTAAACATGTTTTATAAAACTTAAAATGGAAGATGATGAGTTGATATAAGAGGTTAACCCTTTTGTTTTATTAATTAGAATTGAATTTTTGGGCAATTTCAGTCCTTGGACTCTCAAGTCCCTAAACTCGCACCATTTATGTCCTTACTTTGTTCATTATCCCTCATTATTGAAATAGTCTTACATCGTTAGTCCGTAGTAACTCTAATTCAGCCTTTAGTCCTCCCAAGTGATCGTGTTTATTGCATCACAAGTACCTGCAACTTCAATTTAAACAACAGTGAAGTAGTTAACTTGGATTCATTTACACCGTTTAGTCTTGTTTGTGTTTTAATAAAACCGTTATTCATTTTGAAGTTGAAAGCGTGGTAACCGTTCATTGTTTTTAAGCTCATCGTCGACTAAAAAAAGTTCAAGGGTTTTTTTCTTTTCATCAAACTACAACGATTAAATTCTTTTCTGGTTTTAAATCTTAGCATTTAGTTAATCCACTGTTGTGATCGTTATTTGAATTCATCAATAACCACAACAACAATCACTTGACCTAATTTTAAGTATCCTACAAATCCCTGTAACTTCACATCACTAGTAAAAGTGGAAACAAAAGATACACTATCTTGTCTTCTTCGTTCGAATTCGGGCGATGAACAACATAATGAAACAATGCAACAAATTACAAGACAAAGCAAAAAAGAGTTGCCATTGGTATCTTTTCTATCTTAAACGTCTTTCACACCTCAAGCGTATCTTAAACAGCGACGTAATAGGAACTCGAATGTGTGTGGATTCAAACGCGCATTTGCGACACCTCTTTGTCAGATGTAGAGACTTTCACAGGCACATGTTTTTTTCCCTAAACATGAATCAAATTGAACAAGCAACTTGACAAAGAAGGAATTTTATAGGAGATTGGATTCATGGCTCTGGCTTTTAAGAACCCGAGAAACGTTTATGATGTTCATCATGTCACAGATTTATTTTGGATGATAATTGTTGTTATAATGACACGCAAGTACTTTTAGGAATATACTCAACTCGAGATTTGAGATTCCAGGATACACTGATCCAGCACACTGGGAATCTTTTTAAGAAGTCGATTGATTATAAAGAGCACAGCATAAATGAGAGTGAGTATGACGACAGAGTAAATGAAAGACAAATACAGGAACAACAGAGGAACGACAGAGGAAAAGGTTGATTCGAGTAAAGCATTGGATGCTAGTTTAGTTATCATTGAAAGCAATGGGACAAAATCACAAGAGCAGGATACAAGCAGCAGATCAGGGAATGATGCAGATATCAGACCCATATATAATGAAGAGCCAATGGCTGAGGTACAAACGACTGCTGAAATCAATATCTTTGCTACAGGACAACAGCATATTGAGCAACCTGAATTCAATAATGAAGGAGAGGTTGACCAGAATGCTGAACAATGTCATGACATACGTCCTTTACCTGCTAAATTAACTGATAACATGACAACTGAACTCTCAGATCAATCACTCGAGTCTGAAAATGTATGTCTCAAAAAGACTGTTGCCCAATTTCAAAAAGATTTTTCAAGAATGGAAGCACATTGTGTTAATCTTGAACTTAAATATCAAAATCAAGTTTTAAAAGAAGGGCAACAAGGTCAATTTTTGAATGTAAAAAGTAATGAAGCCAAGGTTAAACATGACATAGATGTAATTGAAACAATAAACATCGAATTGGAACATAAAGTGGCTAAGTTACTCAAGGAAAATGAGACTTTGAAAAGGCATTACAAAGAAATGTTTGATTCTATCAAGACAACGAGAGCTAAGAACATAGAACACACAACTTCTTTGATTGCAAATAATGATAAATTCAAAGCTCAACTTCAGGAAAAAGGGTTTGCAATTGCAGCATTAAAAAATGAGTTAAGGAAACTAACAGGAAATAGTGTGAATACTAAGTTTGCAAAGCCATCAATCTTGGGAAAACCGGTTGGACAACCACTCAAAAACCAATCCGTTGTTAGACAACCGACTGCGTTTAAGTCTGAAAGACCTAGAATTTCAAAACCACGGTTTGCCTCCCAAGTTGATGTGAACAACGACTTGTCAAAACCAGTCACTACACATCATTTGCCTAAGGGAAGAGAATCTGCCCCTGCAAAACCTCATCACATGATTGCACATTGTTCATAATCACTACCTAGAGGAAGCTAAGAAAAAGACACATGAACACTCTAGGATACCTAGAAATTTTTCTGACTCTAAACATTTTGTTTGCTCGACATGCCAGAAATGTATCTTTAATGCCAATCATGACGCTTGTGTAATAAAATTCCTGAAAGAAGTCAACTCGCGTGCTAAGGTTCTAACCAATAAGACAACAAACAGAAACAAACCCGTAGAGCAAATAAGGGTTGCAACGAAACCAAAAAGACAGATCCCAAAAGGACATAGGTTTTCAATCAAAAAGACTACCACTGTACATGAGAAAACAACAAGTCCTATATCTGTGACTTAAGGTGGCAACCAACGGGTAGAAATTCTAAGACTTTTTTATCTTAGCTGGGTTCCCAACAGAAAGACATTCGCCTCTAGCACAACAAAGGTTGAAAGTGAACCCCCAAATGGTTCAAATGCAGATATCCCTAACCAATGTGAAAGCGAACAAGCTCTTAATGTCAGTGCAGGTACTCTCTTAAGTACAGGTACATCGTTCAATCCTACAGAGGAAGGACTCAGAGTTTGGTTGCGAAAAAGAAAGATATCTCAGAAAACAGGGCTTCAAGGAATTTTGATCTGATGATCACAAAATGATGTTTGAACACAGCAGTTCAAGCCTCGGTCGTCAATGTCAATGATGTCTGCTGAAAATAACACTTCAGGCCCCGTTCCTTAATGTTTAAAAGACGTTTGTTAGCAGCAGATCAAGCCTCGGTCTTCATCAATGATGTCTGTTCACATCAGTCAGCCTCGTTCTCATCAAATGACTTCTGATCAATAACCGTTTCAAACTCGGATTCAAGACCACTAGCAATGAACAGTCAAGTCAAAGCTGGTTTCCAAAGTGTCCCTTAAGCAGTCAAGACAGCTACATCACGACAAGAGTTGGAATTACTATTCCACCATCATATAGCAATGCTGAGGACAACAGGTAAATAAATACAAAATCAGAAAAACAGAAAATTTTCAAAAAGAATCTTCTCGACATGTCTCTTGGAATCGATAACATTTACGTGCTTAGAAATGTCGATTAACATTGACACGGGTGTGTAAATGAAGTTCGAGCGAGAGTTGCAAATAGTTTCAAAACATGTCATTTCTAATTTTCTAGATGGCTTATGTGCAAATGTCAGTACATAACCCGGACTTCAAATAAAGGAAGGTTTATAACTTATCCTCACAACGAGAAAATTAACGTTTCTCGGTCTTGAGCTGTTCTTACAAGACATTCAATGTTTTTAGCTCAAGAAAAAGGAAAGTGTACGTTTCAGTGCGCTTACCCTTACCGTTAGAAGAGAAGTCCTCTAACATTTGGTTTTTCAAAAAGTTGAACATGATTTTTCAAGAATTTCTCGATGACAAATCATAATCTTTCAAAATTGTGTGTTCAACACTCCATCCCTCACAATGTTTTCAAAAGACAACAATTTCACATTTGTCTATTTTTAGGTGGGAGTTTTTGGAAAAACAAAGTTTTAATGTTCTTGAAGAAAAAAAGATACATCATAAACGACCATCTTATGGTAATCAAAACATTATCAAAGTGTTCCAAACCATTCATGGCTGACCATTATTTTTCTCCACAATTTTTTTACAAGACATATTTTAAATCCACAAAGGTATTTCAAAATCTAAGTGTTTTATTATTTTACAATAAGGTTGAGAAAATGTATTAAATATGAATCTATTTCGCTCAAGTGCTGAAGAAAAGGAATGTGCTGAAGAAAAGGTTTTATGGTTTGATCTTATACCCAACAACATCTTAATTTCACGACGATTCTGAAGTCATAAGGTGGTTAGGTTAGGAATCAATCCTATGATCCAACCAGAACCGGAGGATCTACCCAAGGATAATCCAAATGATAAAATAGCAGTCTTAGGTTATGATTGACAGAAGAATGTATACTGGTGAATAATGCCGACTAAGATTGAGTTAACACTGGAACAATCACAACAAGGTGTTAGTAATGACGTCTTGGTAAGCATTGAAGGCGTTGAAGAATGAAAAAGAAATGTATGGATAAAGGGTGTAAACAAAGAAGCCCTCCACACAACTTAAGGCAGAAACCGGGTCAATACATATGCTGTCAGAATCACAAGTTGATTGCTGACATTGAAAACGACATCATGGACCCAGTGATGCAATGCACAACCCTTCCCAGCCATTCGGGTTTCTCTCAACAGAAACTTGTCTCATTTGTCACGGAGATACACACGTTATCTATTGACATCTCATTCCGAGATCGTTGATATTGAATAGGTGGCAATATGCTCCAGCCTCCGAGTACTAAAACCAAAATGCACTAATCGAGTCTAGAGCCAAGAGATCAATAAAAAATCTCGTTAGGACACATTCCATTTCAAACACTTGTTGAACATCATCAAGTTCACAAGCTGTTATCAAGAGTCCTACGCAATATCATTGTGATATTTGCCAGAACATCCAAGTGATACTAATGTATTCACAATGAAGATGGAAATCCTGCTTGAGCCAGCATCAAACAAGCTCTTGGTAGGTGACTTGCGAGATTCTATATGAATCAAACTTGTGACAACTGGATATCGATTTGGTCCAGTAAATGAATTGATGGTTGATGAATTTTGATAAAAACATGACACTCTCGATGTGTTACAAAAACTCTTTAACGAGTGACACGTCGATTGATTTTCAAATCAATTTTCTCGTTTATCACTAACGTAAACCTGCAGGTCAAACGGTGGTAATGGCAACCTCAATCCCATTCAAATGCTCAATCTACGAAGACATACTATCTAGAAAGCTCAAGATTTAAAGACAAAGACTTCCGCAAACTCTGATTTGAAGCTTTCAAGATAATGCAAAAGTATGAGCATGTTGGTCAAAGACATAAGATCGCAAGATGGCTTAGCCGATCGCAAAGCATGAAGGAACAAGTTTACAACAAATAACGAAGACAAAGACCAAGAACACTCGAGCTTAAACGACAAAAGCAATCTCACTGATCTCATGAAGGAGTGTCATCAATGAACTCACTTCGGGGGAGATTGTTAGCCTCAATTTATTGAGTCGAACAAGGAAGCTCGGTCACTCTACGATGGAGCTTCGGTCTTTAATTAGTTAATGTTGTAATAGGATAATATCGGGAATCGGGCTCGATAGTTAATCTAATATTGTATATGTTTCGGGTTTAATCCCAAGCAAAACCCGAGCCCGGGTCCTAGTTAAATATCCCGCGCGTCACATTAAATGCGTAGGGATATATATATATATAGATATTTTCCTTTTGAAAATATCTATTCTCATAAATCTCATTTCTATCAAAAATCTTTTCTCTTTTCTCTCTCAACTCTCTCTCTAAACAATCTTCTCTTTTCTAGTTTCTTAATTGAATCGTGTTATGAAGTGTTAATCGGGAACCTACATATTCAATGTTGCCCTAACAATCTTCACCTTTTTTATCATGAAAAATAAAATTTTGAAAGCAAATAAAGTTACAAACTTAGCGAAGCTGTTGATTTAGCTCGCGTCTTGATCTTGGCCTTGTAATTTGGTGAAGCATGAACGTTGTCTTCACACATGAGATTTAGTAGCTTTTTTCTCCTGGTAAGCTCTAGCTCTTTCCTTTCTTTCTCGCCCCTTTTTCAAATAAAAAAGGCGAGATCTTAATCTTTCACTCTAAGGTAGATATCTTTATAGAGGTAGAAAGCAGATATCTTCAAACGTGCTACCCTTAGATCGTTAACCCCCCTTATTTCATGACGGGAATCCATGGGTCAAGAGCATCATCTTCGAGGTGTTCTTGGCTAAAACAAGTATGATCTCATGTACCTCGTTTTCCCACAAAAATTTAAAAAAAAATTAAAAAATTAAAAATTTTCAAAAAAAAGTGTTTTGTCACAATTTTGACTTTCCTACTGGGTAGAATAAGAATAAATTTTGACCCGATCGAGCGTGTGAGCTCTACTTATTTCCATAACTTTTAAGGTAAGCGTTCGCAGAATGCACGAAGAACAAAAAAAAATTAAAGTTAAGTATGAGTAGGATGCTAAACAAGGATTATTTGGAAAATCTAAGAGCACAATATGTAATTTTGTGGCTTTATCTCCCATAAGCTCTTAACCCGTACTAATCATATTGCTATTTTTGGAGAGTTAAACTTTAAATCCAACAAATTTTGTATTGTAGTAATAGCAAAAAATTTAGTCTTAGTTCAAATTTATACTTGAATTTTTCAAAAAAAAAGTCTTCTCTATATTAATTATTTTTTTTGAAATGATTGAAAAATGAAAAAAAAATAATAATAAAATAATAATAAAACTGTGGGCTGGATAAAAGTTTACTCCCTCTTTCCGGCTCAACAATCGATGTGGTAGTCTTCTAAAGAAAGCCCCAGAAAGAAATATAAAACCAGACGTGATAAAAGTTTGCTGCAATCTGCCGGCTCACAACCGTGTTTGCAGCTTTGAAAGGAGTCGAGGGTTACACTTGCATAAACGATATGTTTAATAATGAATTATAAATAGATCTCTTATTGTTTAAATTTAAATATGCTTTTGAACTTTGACTATTTCATTTTATGTTTTTAAATAAGCTATGTATATACGGGAAACCTGAGAGTTTTTTGAAACCAAAGGTCCAGATGATCCCAAAACTAGTCAACGTAGTGGTGACAAAAGCTGGTCACTTAGTCCCAAGGTTGGGATTGGGCGAGACGAAAGTCGCTGCAAGGGATGTATCTCGCCTTCAAACTCATATCTCGGTGGTAACTGAAACATAGAATGTTGTAAAATGGTTATCCATGGTTGAAATTCAAAATGCACATTCACCTAATATAAAATAAGTATCGGAGTGAGAAAAGTTCACAAGTTGCAAACATGAGTAGTGTTAGCATTTTAGCTGATATTTAGCGGTGATTTCGTTTTAAGCTTGGTTTAAAGCAAGTGAAAAGTCGGGGACGATGAATTTATCCTTTTTGGGGCATTCTCGGATAGAAATGCATCTTGTTCTATGATCCCTAAACGGTTATGAAAATAACGAAAGTCGGAATATTCTAGTTAGTTTTCAAAAAAACAAAAAACAAAAAAAATCATAAAAATGGAAAAAGTTTTGAAAAACCGGGAAAATAGGGTGTTTTAAAACTTGTGATTTCTTAACTCTCCCCACAAAAGACTTTGCTACTTTTCAAAGGATTAGTTTGGGGAAGTTTTGAGGTATTTGGTTTTAGGGCATATAACATTGCGTGAGGACACGACAATTACTTAGTTTGGGGAATTTTTGATATGTGAGAAATCACATATCCTTTTCAAGTCAAAAGTGACCTTTAAATGATCAAAATGTGCAAAAATATGCTTGTATTTGTGTATTTTGTTGTTTGTGAATGTGTAGGTACGGATATTGCAAAAATCACAAGAAAACGGTCAAAACCGGACAAAAACGAACACGAGAACGGATAAAGTACACAAGAGCCGGAAGTTTCTAGCAAAGTTCAACTCTGGTCAAGCCTTGGTCAACACTGTTCAACCACAAGAAGACAAAACCCTTGAAAATACCCAAAATAACCTAAATGTTAAACCAAATTTCACTAAAAGCCCTAAACCCTAACACCGTTAGTCCTTTTATTATAAAAGAACTAACGGTCGTTATCCTTTATATAAACCCATTTACCTTTACCCTTTTTACCCGGCCCAAATTCCCTTTTATAAACCAAAAGCCCAAGTCAAAAGCCCGCTACCCTCAGTCAAACTCAAAACGAACAAAATTGGGGGGCGGGAAAAACAGTTTTACTGTTCACCGTCTCCCCCATTTCACTTTATCAAAATTAACCTCAATAAAAAGGCAATTAACTCAATCCAACGTGGCCTTGAAGATCCTTAGTACCAAGTGCCAACTTGGCAGAAGAAACGTCACTCAAGGGCTCTAATTGGTCAAGCTTACAAGAGGGACTGACACGCGGGTTTTCAAAGAAACACACCAAAAAGGGGAATATTGCACTAAAAACAATGTAAAAGAAGTACAAGGCCTCTGACACAGGGAATGCCACGCTGGCAATCCGTGTGATCACATATTGATCCAACGGTGAAGACTGAAGATCTAATGATTGCAAGGAATGAAGGGTTTGGATTAAGAGGAGCATATGAGACCTAGAAGCTTCTTTCTCAGCCTATACAAAGAGCTCCTCACTCACTCACAAGAGGAAGCTAGTATCTAGGAGTAGGATAATTTTAGTATAGTATAGCTTATTTTATGGAACTTCAGCTTATTGTTTTTCAATTTAAATGTAATTTTCTTCTATTAAGCTTGTAATCAGTTTTAAATATCAATTAAAAGTTTAGTTTTCATATTATTCTCTTGTTAATTCCTGTTTTTACTTAAATGCATAATGGTCTAAAAAGCTCTTTTATACTATGTTAAAGCTAAATAAGCTGTCTAATTCACTCATAAGCTAGCTACACTCCCATTTAAGCTTTTAAAGCTTAAATGAGCTTATTGACATACAAATTCACCCTCAAAATTACCTCAGCTTAATTTTGGAGGGGAAACCAGACATGGAAGGGTTTCCAGGACCCCACCAGCTTATCATTTGATAAGCTGGAGCTTGTTGAAAGCTCATAAGAGCATTTGATAAGCCTCGTTTAAGCAGAGGCTCCTGTAAGTTTCCTTTTTTACATTTTTAGCTTAATTTTGCATTAATAGCTTATAATTGCTTATCTCTGCTTATTGTGTGCTCATCTGCTTATTAGGTCTGATATAAGCTTGTGATCATCTAGTATCTCTAATTTGTCCCTTAATTCTAAGTCTCATAAGCCAAATATGGAATTGAGTGAAATAAAGGGGTGTTTGGCATTAGACAGCACTAACTAAGTTAGTGCTATCAAAGGTTAGCTAGTCCTTTAAATTGATCTTTGAATCCATTTAGAGGTTTATGATAGTAGGTTTTAAGGTTTTGAATAAAGTTTATTAGCTTTGGTTGTGAGTTAGCTTAAATGGTTAGAATCTGTTAGCATAATTTAGATCATAGTTCATTTTAAGCTCAAGTTGGATTTAGCTGATTTAGTTTCTTAATTTGCACTCAGTTTAGTGTTTTAAAATGGTAGAAGCTTAGTCATTGAGCCTGCACTTTTTGGATTTGAAATTTGGTTCATTTTGGTGCACACTGCATCAGATAAGGAAAATAGACAAAAGACCTATTTCTAGCTTAATTTTCAGGGGGTATAAGTAGTTTTTAGGTTTTAAAATTCAAAGCACAAGTAGATTTTAGGTCACTTTCAATCTGTTTCAGCCTATTTTGCTTTTAAAAGTCATCTTGTTATCTGTTTTTAAGCTCAAAAATAGCAATTTGTCTTTTGAAAATCAAAAACATACTCAGCTCCTACTGAGTTAATAAGCAGTTTTCATTTAGAATTTTCATTGTTCGTTTAAATTTCAAAATGTTTTTCAATTATTGTTTTAAGTAGTATTTTAGGTACTCTTTTTAGTGTAATAAGCTAAAAGTCCATAAGGATCCTTTAGCTTATTAAAAAATAAGCTCAAACTTACCCTTATGGACTGTTTTGGGTTAACAGATTTTTCAAGAGCTATTTGAGATTTCTACTTATAGCTTAAGTTGTTGTTTTATTGTTGTTTAAACTAGCTTAATAGGTTAATGTTATATGGTTCATACTATATATGTTAGGTTTTAGCTTATTTAGTCTTTTCATAAAAAAAACCAAAACATAGTTAAAATAACTCAGGTAGCTTTTTCATTTCACTTTTTCAGTGTTCATTTTAATTTCAAAATGTATTTTGCTGGTAGTTTTAAGTAGCTTATTAGCTGAACTTTAAGGTAGAATAAACTGATTTGCCATAAGGTTCCATTAGAGTACTTAAAATTAAGCTCTAAGTTGCCTGTTCAGGCCTGTTTGGTTTGCAGTATTGTCCATGTTGTTTTTTCAGCTTATTGCCCTTTCTTTTTGCTTATTTCTAGTATAGACTAGCTTATTAGTATAGTTTTAGGTCACTTATAGCTTATTTGGTTCTAGCCTTTACTTATTATAGTTCTAGCTTATTTGGTTTTGATAAAAAGTAAAAAAAAACCACAAACATGCAAAGTGAGTTCTGTCTGTTTAAATAAGCTCTTTTCAGCTTATTTAAGAGTTTTCAAAAAAAGTTGTTTTTACAAAAAAGTTTCCTTATAAGCTGATTTACAAGTTTGTTTTTGAAAGTTTTTGCAAAAAGTTAAAAGGGGAAATTGGGAAGTCAAGGGTGAGCAAGGCTCGAACCCTTGACCTCAACCAACCTCTACCCTTTATAACGTCTCAACACACCACACTCAAACCATCTCTGCCCTTGGGTCTTTTCTGTCTACCTTTCTTTCTTTTATTCTTTTAACACCTCTTTGAGCTCATAAGAAAATAAGCACTTCGCGTGCTTGATAAGTTGTGTTCACAAGCTTATTTTTCTTATATTCCTTACTGTTCAAGCTACTTTTCATAATTTTTTTAGAAATTTTATAAATAGTTTAGTATTTTTAATCATTTAATTTTATTAAAATCGTTTTTAATTTATAAAAAAGTCCAAAAAAATATAATTCTTTTTTAGAAAATTTTCTTTTATCATATAGTTTCTAGGAAAATTAGTTTCGCTTCCGTAGGGTTTAAATTGCAAAATTTCATTTTTTAAAGAACGGGATTCATTCCCGTTCACGTTTTTAGTGTTTTCAAGCTCAAATCTCCTTCGTTTTTAGTCTAGTTTTCTTTGTTTTAGTTTTTTAATCAATTAAGTCTTATAAAAACCAAAAGATCATTTTAGGCTTAATTTTAATAATTTAGGGTTTTTAGGTCCCGTTTGCGTTCCCGTTTTGCGTTTTTAGTTAAAATTTACTTTTCCATATTGATTTCTTGTAGTTAGGTTTAATTGTCTCTTAATTTGCTCACTATTAGGATTTTAGAAAACAAATCATCTTCGAACCAATTCAAATCATTCTCCAAATAACAAACGTGGTCTCAATTTCATAAATCTTTGGGAAAACGACCCGGTAATCACTTACCGGTTAAAACGTGTAGTATTTTTGTAAGATTTTTCCTACTACCTTTGTCCTCAAAGGTAGTTTTGGAATTTTCTATACTTTGAATATTATTACGTAAATATTTGACATGCGGTCAGTCTTACAACCAAAACAATACACCAAAACTCTCTAATATAGTTTTGGTATACACATATGGTGTTTTTGAAAAAGCCTCAGCCAAAAAATAGTTTTTGAGAAATTTATAGATACTTTTGAAAGTTGGGACGCTTTAGGGATAATTAAAGTTCCCCACAACATTGTTGTTTGTGAATTGGACATATTCTAGGATTAGGTCTTGTACCTGTGGTGCATGGATAATTGCTTTTGAAGAGGCCATTGTAGTTTTGAAAAGATTTGTTATGATTTTAAAAAACACTGGTTAAAAACACGTTTTGTTATACACACACAGATCAAACTTTAGGTGAGATTTTTGATATTATGAACAAACACACAACTTGTAACTTTGAGAGGAAATTTTACAAGAGTTTTGGTAGCAAAGAGAATATATATATGTGTGTGTGTGTGTGTTTTTACAAAGGGTATTTATAGGCATGGACCTCAAACTGTTTTAAGATCAAAAAAGGTTTGTGAAAATGGTTTTGAAAACATTTGACATCTGCATTAAATGCAGTTACCAAACCTACGACACTATCACAACAGTAACGAAAACTGTTTAGTCATTATGTGTCGTGCACTTTTGCAAAGTGACGTGGGATGGGTAATGAAAGGGCGTATTGGGAACATGGGATGTGTGGGACCATGATTGTTGGATGACATTTAGATATATTTGTTTCTTATTTAATGTGTTCAGTCACCAACCTAGGACATTTAAGTAACTAAATACTTAGAGCATTTAGTTCCTCATTTAATAAGTTCCTTAGAGTCATGGGAGTCATTTTATGTTATCAATGAGTTTTGTTCATGGGACCATTTTTATTTACACCATACTGAACATCTTTTAGTCAAGGACCTGACTAATCAATGTTTAGCATGCCCAATTCAGCTTTCAGTCTAGTGAAAATGGGTTCATATAATGACTTTGTAAATATATCAGCTAGTTGATATTCATTAAGGATGAAGTGTAATTCAATATCACCTTTGAGGATATGGTCCATGATGAAATAATAACTTATATCAATGTGTTTTGTTCTTGAATAAAGAACAAGATTGTTGGAAATGAAAATTGCACTGGTGTTGTCACAAAAGATGGGTACCATCTTGTAATGAATGTCATAGTCACTTAGTTGACTTTTCATCCAGAGTATGTTTGCACAACACCCAGCAGCAGCAACATATTCAGCCTCAGCAGAGGATATAGCCACTAACTCTTGTTTCTTAGCACTCTAACAAACCAACTTTCCTCCAAGCAATTGACATGCACCTGAAGTGATTTTTCTGTATATATTGCATCCTGCATAGTCTGAGTCTGAGTACCCTTTAAGATCAAATCTTGAACATTTTGGGTATCACTAACTAAGAGTGGTAGTACCCTTCAGGTACCTGAAGATTCACTTCATAGCTATGAGGTGGGATTCTTTTAGATTGGACTGATATCTTGCAGATAGACATGTTGAAAATTAGATATCATGCCTGCTTGAAGTTAGATACATAAATGACCTAATCATTCTTCTGTATAAGGTCTCATTCATTGGTTTACCAGCTAGATCAGGACCTAAGTTGTTTAGGGGAACCATGGGTGTCTTCACTGAGTCACTATCAGAGATTTTCATACTTTTTTAGTAAGTATCTTGTATATTTTTCTTGACAAATGAAGATTCCTTTGTCATCTTGTTTGATTTAAAATCCAAGAAAGTAAGTGAGTTCACCCATCATACTCATTTCAAATTTCTTTGTCATCAGTTTCTCAATCTATTTACAAAGTTTATAATTTTTTGAGCCAAATATGATGTCATCCACATATACTTGGACAAGGAGAACATCACCTTTGGATTTATAGATAAACATAGTGTTATCTATCCTTCCTCTGACAAACTTGTTTTGGATAAGGAAAGTAGATAGATTTCCATACCATGTCCTGGGTGCTTGTTTGATTCCATAAAGGGCTTTGTCAAGCTTGCAGACATAGTCAAGAAACTCACTATTTTCAAAACCAGGAGGTTGTTTCACATAAACTTCTTCGTTTAGTTTTTCATTCAAAAAGGCGCTTTTGACATCCATTTGAAAAACTATGAATTTCATGTAAGTAGCATAGGCTAGAAAAATCTCGATGGCTTCTATTTTTGCCACTGGTGCAAAGGTTTCATCATATTTAATTCCTTCTTCTTGACTAAAACCCTGAGCAACTAGTCTTGCTTTGTTCCTGATAATAGTTCCAAGTTCATCCTTCTTGTTCCTAAACACCCATTTAAAGCTAATGGTTATCTTTCCTCTTGGGAGTGGAACAAGGGTCCAATCTTTGTTTCTATGAAACTGATTCAATTCTTCTTGCATTTAATTTACCCACCCGGGATGTTTTAGTGCCTTTGAAACCTTTTTAGGTTCAATCTCATAGAGAAAGTCAGCAAATAGACATTCACTGGCTGAGGCAGCTATCAGTTTTGTAGCCATACTTCTTGTAAGCATGTCTTTAGTGGGTTCACCAATGATATTCATAAGTTCAATGTGTTGATCTCTTGACCATCTATCCTGAGGAACCGGATTTTGAACTTGTTGATGCATGATGAGTGATGGGATAGTGAGTCACTTCAGGAACTGAAAGTTCATTAATAGATACTGAGGTTTTAGTATTGTTCTCTGACTGTTCTTCAGTAGGTTGAATGATGTTGTGATCATTTTGAACTATTTGTTCTATGTCCCTTCAGTGTTTATTAAGTTAAATGGACCTTCAGTTTCCTCAGTGCGAGGGATATTTTGTTCATTTGGTGTAATCACTTCAGGGACATGAGTGGTTTTTATGGGTTCAGTTAAGGAGCGACTATGAGGACTGATGTAGTATGAAATGTAAAAATTTGTTTGATATTGTCTAGATGGATCATCTTCCTAAAGATATTAGGAGGATATCTAGATAAATCATGTATTCCTATTTCATCTACTGAGGTTGTCACACCCCAAAAATGTCACAACGGAAAGGTAAACGGGGGGTGTCGACGTTCATAGCACACAATCACAAAATATAAAGAACGACCTCTAAATGAGTTGTTTGAAAAGTTGTTCATTCGATAAATTACGTGAAATAAGTTTTTAACCAAGTACAAACCATAGTTTCAACATAGAAGATAAATTGTTTCAAAAGGGTAATGAAATGAACAAAGTTTATGCAGGAAATCTCCATGGGACGCAACCACAACGGGTAACTCTAACCAAGAGACTCCATGAAAGCTATCCATGCAAGTTATTGACAACTTGAGAAATACATGCTAAAGTGTCAATATAAAGTTGGTGAGTTCATAGGTTTTAGTAATCTGTAATGTTTAGCAAAAGTAGTGTGGACCACAATATTTCAAGTGTATGACCATTATAATAAATACAATATCATAGAAAAGTATTACTATTGCACTGAGCTCATGACACTGAAGCCTTAAGTATATGTTGTTTACATGTTTTTGCCCCAGTAGGTGCTTTGCTAAACACCTAGAGTTCCTCAAATAAAATGTGCCCATTTGACATGGTAGTGCATTGTTACCTACAAGGACAGGGGAGTTCAATCCCAATAGATCTATTCATAACATCCGCGCTTACACAAAGTAATAACGGTTCATGATAGTGGGGACTTCGTGGCAAATGGATAACTTAGTGTCAATCCGTAAAAGTTTAAAGTATTTGTGTTCGTAAGTAAAAGCAAGCAATATATTCTCACCCCAAGTATTTCATAACAAGTAAAGTTGTAGTTCAAAACAAGTAAAAGTGGGGCTATGAAACTCACCTCAAGCAAACAATTCAATCGGGAAAATAATAACGCAAGTGATAAGTCTGAGTCCTAACCGCAACCTAATTAAATTATAAGGGGCTTTAGGTTTACAACAATGAGTGCACTATATGCATATGTGCTTTATAAATATATTACACAACCTAATATGATTGTGTCGAAAGTTTTCCAAGTCTAAAATATACTTTATAACTAAAGTTGCAAGTGTTTTATATAAAAAGTTACTAAAAATAGCTTGCTGGAAATAGAGATTTCTTAACTTCACGGGGGAGTATATCCTTTGTTTATACTAAAATAATACGCTTCAAAAGCCTAGGTCGAAGGTTTTCGAGTTATCTTTCCAAAAGTATAAGTCTCATAAATTGAATCAAAGTTTATAAGGTCCAAAAGTGGTTTAAAGACACAAAAGTCTTGTTGTCCAGAAAGCAGAAAGTTTAGCTGAAATTGTTTTTATCATAACTCACTCAATTTTTATCCTCTCGGGTTGATCTAATTTTTTGTATTTAAGTTAATATGTCCTCTACCAAGTCTCAACTGGACCACAAATCCATTCTACTCCTAAAGTGGTCATGAATTCGTTCAAAGTCCAGAACTCTGTTTTGCGCACTAATCTTGTCAAAATCATTTAAAAATGTAAACGAAGGCGAATATTTTTGGGCACCTCCATAAATGTAGCTAACACACTATATTAGGATATTTTGAAAGAGTTTTACTCATGGATTACCCTAGAGTGTTCGTTACAAGCTATTAAGTCAACACAAAAATCTGTTCAAATCTAAAGTTTATAAAACAAGCTTTTTAACAAGTTTCTCTTATACACAAGCATACTAAGAAGTTATAAATCATATATGAAGTATGTAAAATGTATGTAAATATGAAAATAATGATACTTACAAAGGTGGATTAAGATGGATGCTTAAGTATGCAAGATTACCCAAAAATAACCAAGAAACCCTTGTTTATGCAACCAACCCCTAGCTTTTTGCAAACCCTTTTGTATGAACCTTAAACCAAAACTTAGAAACTCTTGTTCCTTATATTGTTGCTATGTTTTTTATGAGAAAAAATGAGAAGTGTTTGAAGTGGTAAAATGAACTAGCAAGATTCTCCCTTTTATAGATGTATTTAAGGTAAGGTCAAAACCAACTTTAGAGGAATCTCTTTTTGTAACAACAAATGAGGATTGTGTGAGCATGGGGAGGAGGGGGAGTGATGTGCTGAAAAGCTTTAAATTTATAAACTAGTTTTTACCGAATTTCAAATCAACACACGGGTAAAGTATAACCACCGTATGTAGTATAGATTTAGCGTCAAACCAGGTCATTCTACGAGATTGATGTTTCTTAAAAAGTTAATAAGTTTTGCACAGTGAAAATCTTTAAACTTGTCATGAATCTAAAGATAAAAGGGGCACGATTTGCTTTTGTATTTCAAATGACTAAAAAGTATTTAAATAATAATGAACACATGAATTGAAGCATAAGCGCATAAATAAACGAGTAGCCATTTAAACGATTATCTATTTTACATAATAAAGAGTCCTTTCGGTCTTTAATCGTTATTATGAAAAATGCTTTGAGATTGATTCACATTTGGAAATAATGATGATAAAATTTCTCAATCAGGTTCGTTAGACATAAGATTGAGCCTTAAACGTTTTCTTACTTTAGTTGATAATCGTTTTATTAGCTAGTTCTCACAAAGCTAATACTGACTCATTCATAGACAAACAACTCGAAATCAATCATAAAGAAGGAGTCTTTCGACCTATATCCAATGTTTATGAAAGATCAAGCGAATAACAAAGATCTAAGTATTCAAATGTCAAGTTTAAGATTGTTATTGCCAAATCATTAGTGTTTAACATGTTCATATCCTAACTCTCACTTATCCCAAATAAATATAAAAGAACTACTCCATAATCATGAAAGCAAAACACATTATAAACATTATAAACTCAGTAGTAATCATATTCAAAAGGTAAATAAGATTGTACCAATTACAAAGATCAAACGATGATGGTTTCACAAGCGTTCTTCCACAAAACTAAATTTAATCCAAGTAGTATCCAAAAACTATGAACAATTCTGTCACAACTGCTTATATTCTTCGAAATACAACTTCACTTGATCCTTCTTGATGATTTAAAACCTGGGATTGGAGGAAGTTAGGAGCAAGTTTAACCAATTTCCTAAAATCTTGTTCCTAACTTTGATTCTAAGTATTGTAGTGATTGTAATGAGTTGTGTGTGTAAACCTCTGGCCAAAGGCCTCTATTTATAGCCTTCAATCTTGTGTTAACTCGTGGCTCAATAATTGTAAGAGACAAGTGAAAGGTCTCTTCTTTAATGTGATTTTCGTAATTGCAGCAACATGTGTGCCGCACTTCTTGAGAAGTGCGTCGTACTTGGCTCTAGCATTCAATTCTCTTTCTTTGACTATAAGTACATCGCACATCCTAATATGTGCGCCGCACTTGGCTCCATTTCATTTAATACTTCATTTATATCTCTTCTAGATCCTTCCTTTAACGATCGTTAGCGTATTTAACAGACATATTTAGCGTTTTTAGTCCTTTTTACGTTCTTCGGTCCTGAAACAACTTTTATTCAAATAAGTATCTAAACATGCGATATTTAAAATATTTATATAGATAATTTACATATCTACGAGGGATATTATATGTATATTTAGAGCGTTATCAGGGAGGGTTCTTGAGTTGATCAATATGGAAGAAAAGTGGGAGAAAGAAAAGTGGTGAAGGGACTAGGCACATGTTAGAGCTTGGATATAAGTTAAACATGATAAGGGGTGGGTGGTGTTTCAAAGCAAAAAGGCAATGTTGGACTTACCCAATATGGTAGTTTTAGTTCTAGAAGTTTTTAAGGTGGGGGAAATGTTTATTTTGAAAATATATAAGTGTTATAATGTATTAGTAAAGATGGTGGAACGTATTAGGTCATTTGTGTATGCATGCATGCTATATGACACAAGTTTAAATGACTTATGTAAAAGTTATAAAATTGAATGCATATGACTTATAAAATTTGATCATGAGTATGATAATGTAATAAATATTTGTAAACTAAACTTAGTATAGAGTCGTTGTGCGTTCAAAGACGATTTTCACAGTACGCGAGATAACTTCCATGTTATGGGTTAAATCAAGTTTTCGCGTGTTTAAAGTAAAATCTTTCAAGTTTATAACTAAATGTAATTCCAAAATTATGGGTTGTCACAGTCTTCCCCCGTTAAATGAATTTCGCCCCTAAATTCGGCTTGGTGGTATCCGATGGTGAGGTGTTTGGGAAAAGAGTGGGGGTAATTTCTACAGAATTGGCCTTCACGTTCCTAAGTGAAATCAGGACCTCTCCTGGAATTTCAACAAACCCTGATGATCGAAATACGGCTTTGTTTCCACTGTTCGCCGGTTCATAAGTTCCACATGTTTCTCGATGAAATGTATTTTATCATCAACTTGGATCTCCTCAATTGGAATGACGAGCGTTTCATCTGATAAGCACTTCTTGTAATTAGAGACATGAAACGTATTGTGAATGCCGCTAACTTCTTATGGAAGCTCGAGTCGGTAAGCTACAGGGCCAACCTAGATAAAACCTTGAATGGTTCAATATATCTTGGGTTTAGTTTTCCTTGTTTCCCAAAACGTGTCACTCTTTACCGTGGCGAGACTTTCAACATGATCTTATCCCCGGTCTGAATGTTTGACGGTTTTCGTCTTACATGCACGTAACTCTTTTGATGGTCACGAGTGGTCTGAAGTCTATTCGTATCCAAAAGATCTTCTTAGTCATTTCATTATTAAACTTCTGGGCTAGTGAGTTGACTATCTCCAATCTCGGTCCAGCAGGCAGGTGGTCAACACTTTCGACTCTAAGGTCAAGCTGGTAGCACATCCCTTATAGTCTGTATAGCTCGCTTGTTCTAGTGGTCGATAAACACTGTGCGCTTTATACCGTAAGTAGTGTCTCCAGATCTTCAGTGCTGAGACTATAGCTCCTAGCTCCAGGTTATGCGTCAAAATGAGTTCGAGGGTTTCCAAATCAAATAGGGTAGCAAATTAATGTTAAATCAAATAATAGGCAACGTATATAATAACTGCAATGTGCAAGTGGGTACATATCAAATTTCTTAAAAATCCTTAATAGAAAGGATAATATAATCTATACTTGATAAGAAGACAAACAAAAGCAAAGAACTAATAAGTCGTACGGATGATCAAAGAAGTACATATCGAGTACCAATACTTCTCAAGATTGAAAATTGAATCTTTGTTAATAACCAATGTGAACGAAGGAACCAAAGGAAATCACTAATCTCCAAAAGAAGTAGATGTCAATGTAAAGAGGTTATATCAAGTATAATATTTTTATGAACAAAGAATTCTAAAAAGGATAGATTAAGCCAAAGAATCAAATGACCTTCGATGAATGCAAACGAAAGAATCAATAGATCATAACAATAGTAAGTATGAAGGATATCATCACAAAGAGAGTAACGATCAAAAGGGATGAACGTAAAGAATGTTACGATCAACAGGATGAATGTGAAATGGTCATTTGTTCTAATGGATTATGAACCAGAAGTACTATAGAGAGTCATTCGTATAATTAATCGATGCAAACGAGGGAACTAATATCAATAGTCGAAATAAGTAAATATCCAAGAAAAATTATGTATATCAAGAATGTTATTTGAGGTAGGTAGAATAATTGTACGAACAATTAATGTTTGAAGAGGGAGTAGATATATTCGTACCACAAGGTGAACAATTCATTAAAAGTTTTCAAAGAAATGAATTAAATAAAAGGATGTCGATATCTAAGATGGTTGAGAATCTCCCTCTAGAGTGGGGATGTTGGTTGTGCCATTATGCGTGCTTTATTCTCGGGTCTCGTTCTGCTCTAGGTAAAAGTGCATGTCAGCCACTTGGGTTATGAGTCGTTTGGTATCTTCCGAACTTAGAGGTTGTCTTTTTACAGGCATGTTTTTTCAAATCGCAAGAAGTAAAGAAGAATAAGGCGTTCCAAAAGTAGGTGTTCTAAGGCGGTGCGTTACGAGGTGGCAGGTTAAAGTCGTGTTCTAATTTAACTGGAAAGTTTCTAGATGGTTGGTTACGAGTTAACATAGATGTCTCAGAAGTATGGGACCAGTGTTCAAACTCGAAGTCGGATAACAAGATAACAAGTAGGATTGACAGACTGTAACGAATTTCAATTTCATCTAAAATGGTATTTTGTAAGGTCATGAGAAAGTTTCAAAGACCATCGTATCACTCACAATGTCTTGGTGAAAAGTTTAGAGACCATTGTGTCACTCACAATGTCTTGGGAAAAGTTTAGACAATATTGTGTCACTCATAATGTCTTGGCAAAGTTTAGAGACCATTGTGTCACTTACAATGTCTTGGCAAAGTTTAGAGACCATTGTGTCACTCACAATGTCTTGGTAAAATTTAGAGACCATTAAAGTAGATGAGCATGTATGACAATTTAGTGATTATGCACGTAGAAGGCTTATGATGCAACGGTTATAGTCTAGGCCTAACAATGCAACCTAATTCTCTATAACCTAGGCTCTAGATACGAATTTGTCACACCCCAAAATATCACAGCGAAAAGGTAACCGGGGGTGTCGACGTTCATCGCACACAAGCACAAGATATAAAGATCTACCTCTGAATGAGTTGTTTTAAAAGTTGTTCATTCGATAAATTACGTGAAATAAGTTTTTAACCAGGTACAAACCATAGTTTCAACATAAAAGATAAATTGTTTCAAAAGGGTAATCAAATGAACAAAGTTTATGCAGGAAATCTCCATGAGATGCAACTACAATGGGTGACTCTAACCATGAGACTCCATGAAAGCTAGCCATGCAAGTTATTGAGAACCTGAGAAATACATGCTAAAGTGTCAACATAAAGTTGGTGAGTTCATAGGTTTTAGTAATCAGTAATGTTTAGCAAAAGTAGTGTGGACCACAATATTTTAAGTGTATGACCATTATAACAAATACAATGTCATAGAAAAGTATTACTATCGCACTAAGCTCATGACACCGAAGCCTTAAGTATACGTTGTTTACATGTTGTTGCCCAAGTAGGTGCTTTGCCAAACACCTAGAGTTCCTCAAATGAAATGCGCTCGTTTAACATGGTAGGGCATTGTTACCTATCCGTGCGGAGGAGTTCAATCCCAATAGATCTATTCACAACATTCGCGCTTACACCAAGTAATTAACGGTTCATGATAGTGGGGACTACATGGAAAACGGATAACTTAGTGTCAAGTTTAAAGTACTTGTGTCCGGAAGTAAAAGCAAGCAATGTATTCTCACCCCAAGTATTTCAAAACAAGTAAAGTTGTAGTTCAAAACAAGTAAAAGTGAGGCTATGAAACTCACCTCAAGCAAATAATTCAATCGGGAAAATAATAACGCGTGATAAGTCCGAGTCCTAACCGCAACCAAATTAAATAATAATGTGCTTTAGGTTTACAACAATGAGTGCACTATATGCATATGTGCTTTATAAATATATTACACAACCTAATATGCTTGTGTCTAAGGTTTTCCATTTCCAAAATATACTTTATAACTAAAGTTTCAAGTGTTTTATATAAAAAGTTACTAAACATAGCTTGTTGGAAATAGGGATTTCTCAACTTCACATGGGTGTATCTCCTATGTTTCTACTGAAATAATACGTTTCAAAATCCTAGGTCGAATGTTTTCGAGTTATCTTTTTAAAAATGTAAGTCTAGTAAATTGAATCAAATTTTAAAAGGTCCAAAAGTGGTTTAAAAAACACAAAAGTCTTGCTATCGAGAAAGCAGAAAGTTTAGTTGAATTTGTTTTTATCATAACTCGCTCAGTTGTTATCCTCTCGGGTTGATCTAATATTTTATGTTTAAGTTAAGATGTCTTCTACCAAAGTCTCAACTGGACCAAATATCCATTCTACTCCTAAAGTGTTCATAAATTCGTTCAAAGTCCAGAACTCTGTTTTGCGCACTAATCATGTCAAAATCATCTAAAAAGTAAACAAAGCCGAATCTTTTTTGGCACCTCCATAAATTTAGCTGACACACTATATTAAGATATTTTGAAAAGAGTTTTACTCATGGGTTACCTTAGAGTGTTCATTACAAGCTATTAATTCAACACAAAAATCTGTTCAAATCTAGAGTTTATAAAACAAGCTTTTTAACAAGTTTCTCTGATACAGAAGCATAATAAGGAGCTATAAGTCATATATGAAGTATGCAAAATGTATGTAAATATGAAAATAAACCCTAGCTTTTTGCAAACCCTTTTGTATGAACCTTAAATCAAAACTTGGAAACTCTTGTTCCTTATGTTGTTTTTGCATTTTTTTTATAAGAGAAGGAGAGAAAATGATAAGTGTTTGGAGTGGTAAAATGAACTAGCAAGAGTCTCCCTTCTATAGATGTATTTAAGGTAAGGTCAAAAGCAACTTTAGAGGAATCTCCTTTTGTAACAACAAATGAGGATTATGTGAGCATGGGGAGGAGGGGGAGATTTCTTAAGCTAATCAATATGGAAGAAAAGATAAAAAAAAGAAAATCGTTGAAGGGACTAGGCACATGTTGAAGCTTGGATATAAGTTAAACATGATAAAGGGCGAGTCATTTCGGGGTGTTGGACTTACCCCTATATGGTCATTTAAGTTCTAGAAGTGTTTAGGGGGGAGAAATATTTATTTTGAAAAGATATAAGTGTTATAATATTTACTAAAGATGGTGGAATGTATTTGGTAATTTGTGTATGCATGCATGTAATATGACGCAAGTTTAAATGACTTATGTAAAAGTTATAAAAATTAAATGCATAAGACTTATAAAATTTTATCATGAATATGATATTGTACTAAATGTATGTAGACTAAACTTAGTATAGAGTCATTGTGCGTTCAAAGACGTTTTTCACAGTACGCATGATAACTTTCCTGTTATAGGTTCAATCAAGTTTTTATGTGTTCAAATTAAAATGTTTCAAGTTTATAACTAAATGTAAATTCCAAAATTATGGGTTGTCATAGAGGTGTTGATAAACCCGGTGGCTTTCATACTCTCATTAAAGGTAACATGATAAGTTTTCTCAACTTGTTGTCTTCTAGTGTTAAAGACTCTGAAGGCATTAGAGACAAAAGAGTATTTTAGAAAATATCCATCATTAGCTGTAGCATCAAATTTGCCTAAATGATCCTTATGATTATGAATAAACATAGGACATCCAAACACATTAAAGTAGCGGATATCAGGGATCCTTTCTCTGAATATCTCATAAGGAGTCTTATCATGTCTATTGACAATGATTGATCTATTCTGAGTGTAACAGGAAATCGTGACTGCTTTAGTTCATAAGTGCTTAGAGAGTACTGAACCATTCAACATTATTCTAGCAGCCTCAATGAGAGTTCTATTTTTCCTTTCAGCTGCACCATTTTGTTCAAGTGTGTAAGGAGAAGAGAAGTTCTAAGAAATTCCTTTCTCATCACAAAAACTCTCAAGTTCCTGATTTCTAAACTCAGTTCCATTATAAATTCTAATTCGTTTGACTTTGACATCATTTTGATTTTCAACCATTCTGATAAAGGACATTATGGATTCAGGTGCCTGACTCTTCTTTTTGCGAAAGTGAGCTCGTGTGTACCTTGAGTACTCATCAACAATGAATAGGGTATACTTCTCATGATTTATGGACATTGGACTGACTGGTCCAAAGAGGTTCATATGAAGAAGATGAAAACACTTCCTGGTTGAGAAATTTTTTTTGTTTTGAAAGAAACTCTATGATGCTTTCCTTTTTTACATGTTGGGCATGGTTTATCCTTTGAATAAACAAGTGAAGGAAGACCAAGAACTTTGTTTTATTTAGCAAGTTTATTAATGTTTTTGAAATTTAGACGTGATAGCCTTTTGTTTCATAGCCAGTTAACACTTTCAAAGGCTTCGGCAAAGAAGCAGGCTCCATTTGGAGTCAGTGATGACATGTCAATAACATATGCATCATCTCTTCTTAGGGCTATCAACATAATTTCTTTATTTGCATTAAAAATTATTCCTTTCTTATCATCAAACTGAAAAATATATTTAGCATCACAGAGTTGACTGATATTAATTAAGTTGTATTTTAAACCATTTACAAAAGCTACTTTAGAGAAAACTATACCACCACAATTTATTGAACCATATCCTTCAGTAATGCAAGATGAGTTATTACCAAAAACTACCTTAGGGCCTAGTTGCTCCACATATTTATGCAGATAACTCTTGACACCAGTCATACTCCTTGAGCATCTACTATCCAGGTACTAGATGGGCTCCTTGATGTGTCTCTACCCAAATAATAAACTGAGTTAGTTTCTTTTGTGAACCTACTTTTTGGTGGGCTCTTTGGCTTTTACAGTCTAAATATTTTCACCTCTTCTGAAGTGTTCAAAGTCACTATGGTCAGTGGTTGAGTGAATAGTACTTCCACAAGTATTGCACCTTACACCAACTAAGGATTCACTAGACTGAGAGGACTCAGCTAGGGTACCTCCTCTGACATTGATAATTCAATTATGTCCTGAGGTTGCATGATCATTACTTCTACAAATTTCTTATTCAAGATACATACGACAGCCATCAGGATGATGGTCATTGAAACCACAGTGAGTGCATGGTGGGAAAGGCCTTGTCATTGGTTTTAGGATCTATTTTGATAGAGATGCATACTGATAAGGTTGTGTCTTGTAGTTTTCACTATTTTTTAGTGATGCAACATGAATATTGTGATCAGAGGTCTCATGATCCTCTACTTTGCATTTCATATAATATAGAATTCTATAACAATCATATGTTGAATGATTTATATAATGGCAAAGATCACATTTCAGTTTGGGTTTTTGTAGAGGTTTTGGTCTGAGTGATTTAGATGACTCAGTGTTCTGAACTTTAGGTTTACATTCTTGACTCAGTGTGGATGACTTAACTGATCTAGATGATTCAGGCTGTGAGATTATAGGTTTAGATTCTTGAATCTTCTAAGATGAGTTAACCTTTTCATCCATCAGCATTTGAACAAGTTTGGTCAATTCATTTATTTTGGATTCTTATTCATTGTTTTTAACTTTAGTAGGAACTGAAAGAATGACATGTTCAGTACTGATAACAGTGATAGGTCCTGACGCACTCTTACTTAAAGATTCTTATGTGTTAGGCTTTGTTTGTATCCTAGTGCCTAAACCAGGTCTCTCCTTTTAAGAATGTTCTTGGTAAGTCAATGGCATGACCTCAAAGCTTGGTGAAGCTCCCTAAAGAATTTTCATAGGAGGTAAGGGTGTTGAGGTTCTGATCATAATTCTTTTGAAGACTCCAGGTCAGTGGGTGCCTCAGTGAGTCCAAGACTCTCATTGACAGCCTGACTTTCAGGAACCAAAAGTCTTCCAGTGTTGAAGTTTGGTAGTTTACTGTCAGGATTATGTCTTTCAACCCAATCTTTGAATTTTGAAACCATTTCATGATCATAATCCTTAGAGGCAAGTATAAATGGATTTTCTTTCACATCATTTTTGGATGATGTTTAGTGAGCTAATTAATTCTAAGAATTTTCTTTTTTTGATTTAGAATTTGCTCATTTATGCATTGACTCATTTTGTTTGAACTATTTAACTATTTTTCATTAACATGTTTTTCTTTCTTAAGTTGTTCCTAAAGAGCATGATTTTATTTTATAAGTTTAGTGTTTTGAAGTTGAAATGTAACAGCCTCAAGTTTGGCTTGTTTGAAAACAAGTAAGTCATCTTTACATTTATTCAATTGAAAAACAAGTTTGTTATATTTAGATAACAAATTTAACCTCTGCTCTTCAACAAACTTAAGATCTATGTCAATGTACTTAAGATAGTTTTGCCAATCAACATCTTCATCCATAGACAAGAGAATGTTTACCTTTGTCATGGTGATGTCAATCCATTCACCATTTCTAGCATGGTTTTTCCCAATGGCAAGCTTATCATTAGCAAGAGCTATCAACACCTTAACTTATGTCATTTCCTTATCATCAAACACTTTTTCTTCATCCTAATCAAACATTTTAGCCACTGGACCTTTATTCTTAGTTTGAAAAGGTTTTGGAGACTGAGTACTTGAAGGACCAGCCTCAAGGAGTGCAAGTTTGGTTTTCACTTTTTTGTACTCGGTCTTGTAATCTTTTTGAATCTTTAGGTTATTTGAGTATTTTGAACCTGTTGTGTAGACTGAATGAGTTTAGGTGTAAACTTTGGTTGAAATCCACTTGACCCTAAAGAAAAGTTTAACACTGATGATTTATAAGAATGTTCTGATGTTTTTGAAAAACAATCTCTTGTAAAATGGCCTTTATTACCACATTTAATACACTAAGTGTTTTCATTTGCTTTAGGACTTGAAAAATTGTTTCTTCTTTTGATAAAATGTTTTGACCCAGCCAAAAGGGCTCTCTCATGAAACTCAATATCTAAATCTCTTAGATATTCCTCACTTGTTCTCTCATCAACCTCATCATCATAATTTTCTTGAAAATCCTGAACATGGACTTTTTGGACTCAGGGTATCTCCTTGAGATTAGGTTGTCTTCATAGATAAACCTCCTATAAATGTCAGCAAGGTTAAGGGTCTGAATATGCATTTCTCAATCCCTGAGAGAAGCTTAGCCACTTCTCAGGGAGACTTTTTACAAAACCAACATTGATTTCATGCTTAGACAGTTTCATGTAGGGGTGGCAATTTCAGACTCGACACGAAACCCGACCTGAAATGGACACGAAAATTAATAGGTTCGGGTTGAGTCTAAATAGATTCGGGTTAGGTTTGGGTCAACCCATTTATTAAACCGCTCAGGTTTGGGTTGGGAATAAATTAAACGGATTGACCCACCAACCCGTTTAAGTTTTTTTCTTAAATTAAAAAATTATTTATCTTTTATTATACTGGTTAAATGGGTTAAATGGGTTGAACGGGTCGACCCGCAAACCCGTTTAACAAGTGTAATATGCCAACTTTTGTATATAACACGGGTTAAATGAGTCAACCTGAAATTTGTATAACCTATTCAACCCGTCAACACAAGTATATATACGGGTTAAATGGGTTAGGTTTGGGTTACGTATAAACAAGTTAAGGTTGACATAGATGACCTGATTATTTAAATGGGTCAGGTTAGGGTTGAGTTTTTTTGACCCGCCAACCTGTCAACCTGAACCTGCCAACCCGAACCTGACCCAATTTGCCACCCCTAGTTTGACGCCATCATTTGAAAGCTCATTAAGCAAAGTCTTGTACCGGGTATAGGTTTAAGAGAGACTTTCAAAGGGTTTAGCTCTGAAGGTATTATACTCAAGTTTTAGATCCTTGATCTTGTTTTCCTTGGTATCTGAGGGGCCTTCAAAGTTGTGAACCAAGTCAGTCAATGTATCTTTAGCTATCTCGCAGCTAATGACTGACTCCATTATATCATCTTGATTGACCACCCTCCTCTCATCATTTGACCATTATGCTTCAGGTTTGTTAGCACCTTCATCGTTCTTTGGTTGGAAAGGACCATCCTTAATATATTATATGTAATAGGGTTCCATTCTAGTTAAGTAGCAAAGCATGCGCTTTTTCCACTTGTTAAATTTGCCAACTTCTAGACAAAGAGCAATAGCAGAGTAACTACCTCCTCTCTTATCAACCAGTTGAGGTACAATACTTTCAGTCATGATAGGATCTAGATTTTATAAACTTTTTGAGCAGTTTTAGTGTTAAAAGTTTTACAAACCTTCTGCTCTGATACCACTTGTTGTTCCTGTTGTATTAGTTTACTAATAACTACAAAGTTATACAAACTAAACCATAGCAAAGCAATGTAAAAAGATATTTTTATTCAAAGATAAAAGACTTAAAAGTAAAGACATAAAACTTTCAACGTTTAACTCTTTGTAAAATCTTATTAAGAATTATACCCCATTGTTTGTGGAACAATAATGAGGAATGAATGACAATATAGTATGACTGATCTCCTCTCTAATAAGTTAGCATAAACCAAAGTATTATGGTATGTTAACAACTATGCTAACTAACTGAACTATGTTCAGGGACTTAGTTGATTTGGAGGAGTAAAGGTTTTGTGAATGATAAACATTAAGTGCACAAAACATAAACGCTACTCCTTTACAAGTTTCTCTATTTCTAGTGCTAAAATAGGGTGGGAACGGATGTGGGTGATAAGTGCATGTCCCTAGGTTAATTGGACAAGTACATTAGTACATTTGTCTTTATTACACATTTTAATCTAAGTAAGGGGGACAACACACTTTTTAAGGTCAGTGATGACACTAACCTTGTTCTTATACCCATTTCATGATAGTTTGACTTAAGAGGATAAGTACTTGATCTTATCCGTTCAAACTTATCCCGCCCAATCTTCAGACTTATAAGTCTTTAGGTCTTCATTATATCTAAAGAGATCGTATGGGGTTCAGTGAGCTTATTGCCACACCTCACTGAACCCATCACCTTCTTCTTTGGTTCAGGAACTTCATTCAATGAGTACTGCCTCACTAAATGGTTGAATCTTTCTTCTTATTACTCAGGTTGAACGCTTGAAGGTAACTCACTGAATGACTGTTTATTCAGTGACCTGAGTAATGTTTAAGGATATCTAACACTTAGGATATTTTCTATTTAAATCCTTAGTGAAAGATCATTGGCACTGAATTAGCCCAACAATGATGACCAACATATTCAAGACCAGGATATGATTAAAGTAATGGAAGAAAAAGATAACTGTCATATAATGGTAGAAAAGCTTGATGACAATCCAACATTTGAGGATGATGCAACTACAATGTTTGAACAAGAAGTTGCTTACAAACTGTTTGATCAAGATAACCATCCAAATTCTGACAAATAAGGTGGTAGGATTTATGATAAAGATTTGGAATTTTACATTGCTTGCATTGCCACAAAAAATAAAGAATTTGTACAAGATCTTATATCCTCATCACTCTTATTAACACCATCAACTGTCAACATTTAGTCTACACAAGCATCATGTTCTCTAATACTAAGTAACACATAATTTTCTCCTTGTGAATGACAAAAAGAACAATTCTTAGAAGATATGTATGTCTATATCTTTGCTCATTGAGGAAGAAAAATCGAATTGATGCGTTTTTAAGACCACGTTTTAAATTATATTAACTCGTCTACCTATGATATACGAATGCACTAACGGACAGAGAACCCGGTCATGTCTAATGTTGGTTTGGTAAATCTGAGGTCATTTTCAAGAGCTAATGGGCGGTCTAAAACCTGAATTTTAACCACGTTTTTAATGTTGATTTAGTAACTAAATTGCAAGAAAGTAAATGACGGAATTGAAATGAGGTGTTTACTTATCAAGGGAGAAAAACGTACTAACCTAGTTATTTATTTATAAGTGCAATCATCATATTTCCTAGTGCAATGTCTAACTCTCATTTTATATTATGGTTCTAATATCATTAGGTCTAATTTGTGTTCGTGACCTAACTTATAATTCCTATGATCTCAACCCCGTTGTTCACGGAAATCATGTATCTATTTCATAGTCATTATGCCCCCAACTACCTTAAAGACTTGTCTAATGTCGACAATCCTACTTCTTGATATTTAAACCCCCTATTAGGTGTCATCTAACAAAAGGTCTACTCGTGCTTTTTAAGTACCTAATCTAGTGCAGACGGTGATATGGGAAATCCCTATAATCAAAATAGATGTCAACCTATTTTAAGTAACCTACTAGACTAGCTTTTAATTATTCACACCTACTCATTAGCTAATAAGCTCTACACTAGCCTTAGTACTATCAAAACGCGAGGATCAATCAACAAGCATGTAAGATATCTATACAAAACGATTATTAGACTAAGAAATATAGATCAAAACAATTATGGATTCATTACCAGGCCAGCACTAAAAGTGCTTAGCCACTCATGTTGTAAAGTACAAAAATCATAATCTTATAAATCATGGATGGAAATATTAAGTTCAACACAATTACTTGAATGATAAATAATAGAAATGATGAATTGAAGTGAATTCTCCCATGGAAAGTGGTGGAATGATGTTGGAAAACGCCTTGGGTGGAGCCCTAATCGTCCCTCACAAGTTGTGTGGAGTGAGAATGACGAAATCAGTTGAATCAGGGCTTGTATATATAGGCTCGACTTAGTTACGGCGTAACCATAAGTGAGTAGTTACGCTGTAACCTCCTTAATGCTTGAATAAATCACCAGATGTGGCATGGTTACGGCGTAACCAAAGGGTTTAGTTACGCCGTCATCTTCTTCTGAAGTCAAGACATTTATTTCTTCCATAGTTACGGCGTAACCATAACGGTGCAGTTATGCCGTAGTTGTGATGTCAGCAAGATATTCCCATATCTCGAGGCGAGTTACGACCTAGCCCTAACGGGGTTGTTATGCCATAATCTTATGTTGACAAAGTCGTCTTTAGCATCAACAAGGATTACGGCGTAGCCTTTACGGGGCAACTACGTTGTAACTAAGGTCTGGTCCAGCAGCCTATGCATTTTTCTTCAAGTCACCCTTTCATTTCCGCTTATATAGGATTACGGTTCAGACTTATATATACCCCTCTCATTGTAATCATAAATTGTGTCTCTTGTGTGTGTACTCAATAATAAATCTCTCTGGTCGACCCCGTGAACTGCTACGACTTCCATAGTCATAGATACCACGTTATATCTTTATGTCTATTTACATTCTGCAATCTATCTTCTGTAAGCTTTGTTTGTTTCTTCTTTGTTCGTTAGACGATGCAGAAGTGCGATATCCACGACACATGATAACTACAACAAGTGACATTATAACATGTTTATGAAAGACACAAAGGTTCGTTTAAGGTACATGTTAAAAATGTTTCTAATTGGCAAAAGTTTTCCTAGTTCATTACATAAAGAACTTTAAACTTTAACAAAGAAAGTTACAACAAACGTAACATGAAACCTAAACTTCCAATAGAAAATGACCTTGTCTAAGCGGGTGGTGTGCTTCGTTCTGGAGGTTGATGTTTTTAAAGTAACGTATGTTGAATCCTCACAGTATGTCGAATCTTTACGTAAGGCTTAGGAACTCAATTTACAAGAATCTTTTTGCTGATGATAATTTATATATTTGAGCCACCATCCAAGCGAGTCAGCTTAGTTGTGCCACCACCTAAGCGAGTCGTTGAGTAAGCCTAATCCAAGTTTTCACCTGATGTAACTGATACAGTCGGTTGCGAGCCAATTATGGTTGCCGAATTTTCAACCTTTCGAAAGAGTTCTATCGTTGATCTATTGACAAAAAGGAGATTCAGTACACAACGGAATTTAAACATCAACAAATAAAAGTTACAACAACAACAGCATATATGAACACGTACAAATTTTCTTTGGATAAAAATCTGCAAACATCTAAGTCATCACAACGCTACTATCATATACCTTGTTTCACATACAAATCAGAACAAAGAAGACAATGCTAAAAGCCTAAATAAACACACGAATCGAAAACAAAGAACACGATGCTAAAACCCTAAGATGCAGTGATTTTTTCAAAAAGACCCAACCTATTATCAGATAATCTTGAATTGAAGGCAGATTTTTTGTACTCAAACCAAGTAAATTCTTTGTACAAGCTATCTTCCTCTCCTTGGATAAGTGATGACAATGGTGCTATTTTCTCACTCAATGGTGGTCCTCCAAAATATATCATTGACACCCTACTCTTGGTACCATTTGCTACCACCCTATGCTTCACACTCTTGAATCTTCCATTGGTCATCACCTGCATGTCCAAAACAATCATTTATTTATTGTCAAAGTCACTAAACAAAAATAAAATAATACTAATAATTGACCCTGTCCTAAAATAGATCTTTTTAATATTAAAGAAAGATGAAATGAGATGTAAAAGAAGAAAGTGACTGGTTAGCCCATGGAAAAAGACTGATTTTGACTAGGAAGCAACACATAATTGCTGATAGAGAATCTACACGGATTCATTTGACCTTTTTATTTACTTTTTGATGATTTGTAAGACTAAGTAGTCTGCCTAAAAATAGACCTACAATTATGATAGGTGGAATAAAAAATTTGATTGATGAATACGAAGAGAGAGAATGAGTGTTTGACACTTGTCAAAATGTGAATGAATTAGGCCTATTTGTAGATCTAGTATGTAGGCATATATATCATAACTCTTACTTTTTTTATCCTAGGTTTCAAAAAGAAGACCAATGTTTATATACTTGTGCAATATTATAAATGCATTGAAAGTTAAAACATATACGCTTATAACGTGTCTAATTTTTAACTTATAACATTACCTGTAATGAGTCGCCAACATTGATAAAGTATGAATCTGAATCTGGAGGAACAGACATCCAACTTCCATCTCTCAACGATATTTCGAGCCCAGAAGTGTTGTTAGATCGTAAAACCGATATAATTTGTGGGTCTGTGTGCTCTCCAAACCCAACCAATTTTCGACCATTTCGTTCATTTTCTTGAGACTCCGGATACGGAGGATAGTGATTTACTCGGAAAACCGAGTCGCTTTGTTCATCCATCAGTAACTTACTAAACACATTTTTTGGTTGCAGGTTCATTTCATCAGCCAGTAACTCAAGAATCTCACATGCCATCGTTTTCACTGATGTCACGTAATCATTAACAATACCCCTACATACAAAAAACATGGCATCTTTCAGTATAACATGTGAACAAAATATGAGTGTTCAAAAATGAATTGAATGCAAGTTGCAGTTGATTATTTCTTTTTTCAGTCACTATTATGAAATCTTAACAATAGCTTTAAGGACAAACACTTGGTAAAAAAACGTAAGTATTTTTCTGTAAAAAAAAGATTGACATGCTTAAATAACGTGTCTAATTTTACGCCTGGCCTTTTTAAAGGTATGACATATGTTACTTGCATTTTCTCGTTTTTCATATATAGCGACCATTGATTTTGATTTTTACAAATGTCATGTAATACAGAATGCAATATTATCACACTTTAAGTAATATAATCAAATAAACACTTTATAATGCTTATTTCAGAAAGAAGAAAAAAACTATGTATCATGCAAGCTATGATAAAACACGTATAACTTCAAATTTATAGAGAGTTCTTACTCGAAATTTTCGGGGTGCTTAGACTCGGGTTTGAGATTGAGAAGAAGATATTCGACCCACCCGACATCCCCGTTTCGACCAATGCTTTTATTCCCATAGCCAAACGGGTCGGGTGGGCCGGATTTCTCCTTAACCGAAAGAGGAGATGAAAAGAAGTTGACAGCTTCGGTTTCAAGTTTATTAACAAACTTTGTAGGAACACCATGATTAACTACTTTAAAGAATCCAAAATCTTGACATGCTTTAACAAGATGATGTTTGGATTCAGGTTTTGAGAGGTCAATGAGAGGAATAGTGGGTATGATTAACGGGTTTGTGTTTGGTTTAACAGGTTTTGCAAAGAATTGCTCCATAGGAGGTTTTGACATAGTTACCATTGTTGCAATATGCAAAAGATATATAGAGTGTATGTTTGAAAGTACTATAAGAAGGGTTTATCTCAAATGGAAAAATGAGTTCTAAAAAAGTTGTAAAAGCATGAAGAATGAAGCCAGCATTGAGGTGTATTTATACACATAGGATGTGGTTCTTGCTTGGTTGTTTCTAGGAGAGATAAAGATGGTCAAATTGACTTTGTGAGTTTAATTTTTTATAATATAAATATGTATATAATGTAAGGTGTGAGGTATTATTTTATCTTTTTGATTAAATTAAACAAAGCATAGTCAATATCTATGTGTTTGACAAACCACCATTAAAAAGAGAGTAAAATTGTTAATAGTCAAGCGGGGTGATTCCATTTTCAAACTTTTGGTTTGCTGCTTACAATCACTATTGTTATGAGTATGGGAATGGGATAGAATAAAAATGGGTATGAGTTATCATGTCAATTCCAGTACCATTGTTTGGTTTAATAACTATATTTGGGTATCAAAAGTTTGACATTGTCAAACTCAGTCAAAATTACTGCAAAATGAGCAAGATTGCAAACAATAGAAAGATTCTCAAATTATGTTCAATATCTCAGTTCTTCAACAATATAACTATCTAAATATAATTGATCATAAATTAAAAAATGTCAAAGTAAATATATGTATAAATCTCAAACCTTACGCATTGCATCAAAAGAAGATGAAACATATTCGTTGAATATATATATCGTATAATATATTGGCTCTTCGTAGTTGCTGTATAAGTACGCTTGTTTTTCATGGGTGAACATAAAATAATGGCATATTGGTTGTTGAAGGTTTCATGTGAAGAAAAATAAAAAGCAGGTTTTCATTTGATCAAGAAGAAAATATGTTTTTCAATGATAGAAGTGGAAAGGAGCCTAGTTGGTGGGGTATGGGCCATGCCCTTTTATTTATGTATGATAGTCAATTTTGAAATCCATAGTTATCTAACAAACAGCTTCTTCCGGAATGAAAGTATTACTTTATTCCCATTGGCATACACCAAACACATCCTAAAGTCTCTCTTAGGGTACGTTTGGTTTGCTTCGTGAAATCAATATAAATGACTTTGATATAAAGAATGTATGAGATTCGGTATGACTGTTTTATTAATTGTGTTTGGTTTGTTTTTTGATGCATAAGTATCAAAGATTAGTAGGTTTATTTAAATAATAATAAATAAAGTTTTAGAGTGGAAGATTATACAATGGTGGGCTAATTTTAAAGGTACGATTGGTTTGCTACGTGGAATCACTATATGTATGACTTTGATATAAAAATGTATGAGATTCAGTATAACTGTTTCATTAATTGTGTTTTGTTTGTTTTTTGATGCATAAGTATCAAATATTAGTAAGTTTATTTAAATAATAATAAATAAAGTTTTACAGTGGAAGATTATATAATGGTGAGACTAATTTTAAATTAAATTTATACTTTATTAGCATGAGAGAGAAAAATTAAAAAAATTATTATTTGTTTTAAAAGAGAAAAATTGATAGAATATATGATATACTCATAGACACCCATATATCATTCTATTATATTTGATAGTTAATATAAGTTTCAAACAATCATTACCTCATAACAAATACAATGTATCACTTTGACTCTCATATAGCTCAACTAAACGCACCCTTAAGTCTTGTGATTTGGAATTATTTTATGATTCCATCAAAAAATATGAATTTGCACGCATAATATTTTGATCGACACACAATTGTAGAGAAACGTGTACACTTTTATTAAAATAAAATCAGATTACAATTAATAAATAATTAACAGAAAATAAATAACAAAAAATAAAACAGACAGAATGGGGTAGAAGCAGAAGGCAGACACTATGAACGATAAATAAACAAAAACAGCAAAAGGTCGTGGAACGAGGCACATGTTGGACACGCTTCCCATAAAACAAATTCGCCGTCTGTCTCCCAGGGTACAACGTTCAAAGCTGTTGTACAGCCGGACCTGACAAACTTGCATGAAATATCACGGAAGCAGTCATATGATTCTGATCGAAAGGATTACTGGAACTTGGTTGCTATGGAGCTGCGTTTGTTTGTTGTGTTTAAACGAATGAGACAATGGCTGTATTTATACAGGAAAATCAACTTGTTCTCCAAGATAAAATAATTGCCCAACTTAAGCAAATCTTTTATTAACAAAAACGATTTGTATATCATTTAATGACACAAAATATTATGTACAAACTTATTTGATAAGTTTAAATCTATTCCTAAAATAGATTTACAGAAAACTGGAAAGAACCCGAATCACACCTTCCCACTTCACATTTTGGGCGATGTGAGATACTTTCATTTCTCAGATTTTGTGTTTCATGTGTCCCACTTTGAGACACGATATCTCATTCATATTAACTCCATTTTAGACATACTTTAGCTCGTTGCGAAGCTCTTTTTAAGGAGAACGCAAAACGACAAGCTAATATAAATATATATAACGTATACATATATTAAATAATGTCCAAAGTTTGCAAAAACACATTTTGCCAAACTATTTTTCCAACACAACATAGTACAATCAGTTGAAATAAAAGAGAATTATGATACAACTTCTTAATGTGCGGTGCGGTGCGGGTTTTGTGGTTAGATTTTACGAGTAAAACCGCAACCGCACCGTATTTTGCGGTTTTTCTTTTTTCTTAAAACCAATTCACCGATTTTTACCGTGATGCTGTTTTTGTGGTTCGATTTATTGCGATTCTCGCGATTTTACGATTTGTGGTGCGTTTTCTGCTCACCCATATCAAATACACAATATTTGAGTGACGAGCCGATCACTGTTAGGCTTAGCCTAATAAAAAATAGATTATGTGTAAATTAATTCGTAAAAAATCACACAAAAGAGAATTATAATTTTTCTTTTTGTCAAATATTTTAACATTTGCATTCAAATAGACCATCGGTGTCCTTGTTAAAATGTGGATGTGTTTTATTTCGTTCATGGTACAACATAGTTTATGTTTGCTTTTTTATGGAAATCAGGAGTTACATTTACTATGACAAGAATCCTAAAGATTATTCAACAAAGTTGACGGCGTGATAAGTTACAGCTGTTCGAAATTCGAATGATACAGAAGATAGTTTATCCCAAATAGCAAACATTCAAGAAGTCTGTTATAAACGTGACAACATACATGACATATAGATATGCCATTATTGAAAAACTAACGTCATTGTGATCGTCTTATCCACAAACCCCGTTATGTACATAATATATACAAATGAAAATCTGGACGATAAATCACTAAAGAATACAACGATTTCCAAAATCGACACACGTGACGTTCACGTACACAATAACGTTATTGGTTGTTTGTTTATCAGTGTTAGATGAAATACCACACTTTGAAAAGATTGAACGATTAACTTATTGGTTGACCTTAATTGCAAACATTAGTAGGAGAATCTCACAACCACTCCTTGGGTACCAAACTTTACTCCTTAGATAAAGCCATGAAAAAAGCTTTTGACTTTATTACAAAGATAAGGTTAAATATGTCATTGGTGATAAGGATGAACTTCAATCTTCCTGTTTTATTTCATCCTAAAAGTGATGTGACCAAATAGATTTACTATTGATTTACAGGATGTATAGAAGATATGCAAGAAAATTGAAATTGATGTTGTTTTAGATTGAGTGTAATGATGACAATTAAAGGATTGAGTTTGTATGATAGAAAAACCGAGGACACAATCAATAAAAATACTTCAACAAAATTCATTAAATAAACACCCAAACACATATAAATCGGTCACATAATCAACCGACTTTAATTTTTCTTCTTTTCAGACGCGACTACAAGAGGGTGTGTAATGGTGAGATGCGTCACTTGTGCTGATCGACCAACGTGAAGACTGAATCTTTGACCAACCATTACACAAGGTCTTATCCGACCGCACGTTTGCTCTCGGAAACCCATCACCGAATAAACAAATGAACTCACGGCTACAATCATACTATTTTAACCAACCTTACCCAAACCAACAATACCGAAACCCGACACCGGTACCGGAACCATACCAAAACCCATACGCGTTTAGCCAATACCCACAAACAAATGCGTTTAGCCAATTTTCCTCACAACCAAACGCGTTCTCATCAACTACGCCTCACAAACCCAAATGGGTGGTTCGTAATCACAACCACATACTTTACAACTCATGTCTCTCATTCATTCATTTCTAACTGGTGATATTTACTCACCTTAATATTCAGACTCTTTTCAACACACCGCTCGTGAGGACTCTCCTTTTGAATTTGCGGCCCCACCATCGAAGTCGAAGCCGACTAGACGACGCAAAAAGAGGACGATTCAAAACAAGGATGCACCCCGGTCAACTGCATGGACAAATGAGGAATAAATTATGTTGTGTAAAGGTTGGGTTCACGTATCTAAAAATAGCTCTGTTGGTAACGAGGGGAGGGAGGCTGGATTTTGGACAGAGGTTTTACGGTACCTGGAGAACAAAACAAAGGCACTCGGTCGTCGAACGTACGATATGGTGAACGCGAAATGGAAGACCGGAGCGCTGAACTGGCCATTTTATTAAGTGTACGCGCGTCATGGTAGGGATGCTAGGTGATTTGAAGCCAGCAGACGAACATTACTTTCGCAATGGCACTTCGTTGATTAGGGAAGTTGGAACACTGAATGTTGTTTAGCACTTCGTCATTAGTTTAAAGGTTTTAGAAAAGTCCCGCAATGGATAATACAGAAGATCCCAAATTGCCTGGTCATCCAACAGAGCAGCAAGAGAATACCAAACAATTGGGTCCTAGTTCGTTCAACACAGAGTCTGAGGATGTTAGTATTAATCTGAATGTTAATGTTGACGACGACGAGGAAGTAAAGGTGGAGGAACTTCGACGATCAATGGGAAGGGACAATACAAAAGGTTTGAAGAAGAAAGGACCGAGATCATCAGGATCATCATCAAGTATGAATGACGAAACATCGACTAGGTTGATGGTCTCCAAGGGCAATGCACAACGAACGTGCCATCAAAATGAAGAAAGAAGAACGTTTAGCCTTTTGGAGATCAAACGGAAGGAGGTAAAATGTCATGAACGTGGCAATGGAGGAATATCAACAACGTCAAATTTTCATAATGTTCTATATACAATCATATGATCACTTGACTGGGATGCACGCGGGCAAATGGAAATTATGAGGGCGGGGATCAACGAGTAGTGGAATTTGGAATATTAGTTTAAGTTTTTATTTATCTAAGTATTGTTTTTAAGTTTAAGTTTTTATGAATAAAAGTTTTAAATTTATGAATAAAAGTTTTTTTATTTCGTACTTTTACGTTTTTACTAAATTTGTAAGTTTACATTTAAGTTGATATTTACATTTTTAGCTTATAAATGAATGTATTTAAATAAAAAAATGGATATGAAATGTGAATGAGTGGTCAGCAAAACAGGTGAAATGTGAAAGTGAGTGAGTGAAAGTGTCAGAAAAAAGAAAGCTGAGATGACGATGATGTGAAAGACTAGTTAGAGTGACAACTACGTTTAGCCTAAGAGCATGCAGGTATGTTGTGACTGGAGTGGTTAGAGTCAAAGCGCTTACTTATCTCAATTTCACATTAATATTTCATTTTACTTTTTTTTCTTTTGTTATTTTTAGCTCCTGATATTATTAATCATATATTGTTATAAAAAAACAGGTGAATAGAAAGAAGAAAAAAAGTGTTTGTGTTTTTCTCGTGGTCATGGTTAAGATACGTTGAGTAGAGCTCACCACTAAAACGTCACCAAAACTTAACCCGACGCTGACACTAAAATCATTGCAAGTGCTCTAAACAAAGCAATACATAATTAAATTAGAGAGCTAAACCTTTTTGTCGAAAAACCTAATTTAATTATGACCTAACTACTTAAATAGACAAAAAAAAATGTCGAATTCCACCAAATAGACCGCTCGACTTAAAATTTTAGAAATATTTTTGTGCGAACGCTCGACTACGCGACTCAATAGAGATGTTGTCAAGTGTCATTTGTACGAGGATGTTTTTTGCTCGACATTGGAGTGTTTTTATGCGACTGGCGTGATTTGAGGAAAAATAAGTCAATCGTCGTTCCCACTTTTCATAAAAAGCAAAAATTGAAATCAATCGCGCAAAATAAATTTTGAGGTGAGTAAAAAAAATTCTAGTAAAACAAGTACAAATTAAGGACACATGCCAAGAGTTTAGTGGTGTCTCGCAAAAAAAGTTGATCGCGTGGTTTCGTAATATATATGGAATTATAAAACCTTACAAAAATGGAACTCCGGGTCAAATTTAATGTTTTCACCCGCTCCATTAACCAACCGGGCAAAATTAATTACCTCAACCCGCCTCTCTCTCTCTCTCTCAACACGTAGGGTTATACGTGTCTCTCTTACCTATCCTGCCTCCACTCTGTCTCTCTGATCACCTCTTCTCCACCTCTCTTAGCTCACAGAAAACACACACACACACACCGCCCACCCATTGTCCATTCCAAAAGCTAAAGCTATACCACCACATACTCAGATGTATTACTATGGTTTATCTCTCTTGCTCTATCTCTCTCTCTCTCTAAAATTAAAATATGCAATTAGCTGGTGCTTTAAGCAATTGTTTGCTTTTGTAGATTTTGAAATCGTCTGTTAATTACCAGCCGATTTATGCAAATGTTTGCTTTTGTGGGTTTTGAAACCCTTGTTACTGCAATAAGAGATGAGACAATGGGGTTTCTTTGTTGATGGTGGTTTCGGTGTTTGGTGACTATTTTTGGTGTTTCTAAATAAGGTATATAATTTTCTTTGTGATGAAATTGGTTTTCAAATTGAGTTAATAATCTTTAGGGTTAACTGAATGATTACTATGTTTCCTTTAATTGGGTTTTAATTTCGTTGTTTATAGAAAGGATTGGTTAACTTTGTTTGTAAAAATGGTTATGGGTTGTGTTGATGATTCTTAGGATTAATTGAATTGCTTTATGGTTATCTGTTATGATGTTTGGTTTCTAGATGTTTCGCTCATGGTTGGTTGGACTACGATAGGTTGCTGGATTGCGGTGGGTAGTGTCGACATCATTTTTTGTTGTTTATGCTTAAAACGTCCGCTAATCATTTGTTTTATATAATGTGTTTGTCTTACGCTTTGCTTGTTAATGCTTGGTTTGCTGAGAAAATCGCTGATTTTAAAACATGTTCATCATTTAAGTTGTGGTTTCTTACACGTGATGAAGATACTGTAGCATTTATGTGTTTATGACACTGTGTTTGTTTCAGCTTATATAGCAAGCTTATGGCTTATGTGGGTTTCGGCTTATGGTTCATAAGCTCACTTTTTGTGGCTTATTTTGAAACTTTTTGGCTTATATAAGCTTATCCGGTCATAATGAGTTTATATAAGCCTAAAATTTTGAAAATAAGTCACGTAAAGTGAGCTTATGAAACGTAAGTAGAAAACCACATCCGCCATAAGCCCGCTATATAGATTCAAAGCCTGCGATGATATTCAATAAGCTGCAAGCTTAAAACACATATTTATTTATATGATTGTTTGTTGTGAATGAGGACATTGGGAGTGTATGAATGTTAAGTATAATGTTTTTATTTTACTTATATTGTATTATGGTTCTGTGTTATGTTGCTTTGTTATGGGTATGGATGACAGTATATGATAATATTTTGCCTATGAGTGATTGTTAACAAGTTTAGGATTATGTGTTTTTCGTCTGGCTTCACAATGTTGATACTATTAGGATTGTTAACAAGTTTAGGATTATGTGTACTGTTAGGTTTTGCTTTTGAGTGACTGTTATTGGTATCATTATTTTGCTTTTTATGGGTATGCATGAAAGTAGTGATTGTTATTGGTAACACTAGGATTTTTAAGCTGCAACTGAATAAGTAGGTATATGAATTGTTGTTAAAATTTCTTGATGAATAAGAGTGTCTTAACAAACTGGTATTTGCAGTTTTTTGGTAAGGCAGGTTCAGATTCCCATGAAATCAGGTAAAGGTGAAATCAGAAACGAGTGAAAAGTTGTTTATTATCACCTGTCATAAATGGGGTGCTCGGTATAGCTTTATTGCTTTTGCAAATAGGGTGCTTAAACATGTCTGTGCATTCACTTTTATGAGATTAAAATGGTTACTGGATGATGGGTGACATTAGATCCGTGTCTTGGCAGGCCAAAACTTCCCATCTATAATAACTTGCTGGAACACCATATGTGAAAGCAACCCGTATCTTGGCGTGGCGACACTATCTAAAAAGTGTTTGCAGCCATGGCGGGCTCGGATACCCTTTTGTCAAATATTCCTTCAATCGTGTTAGAATGTGATCCCATCATGGTTTATGAGCTTTTGTTGGGCTTGCAGCCATGGCAGTGACACCCTGATTCCAGATGTGAGCCGTATACCATCGTTTGTGATTATGTTGGTTGGTGCTGCTGTGGACGCCGGTTAGTAAGTGTCTAATTTTAGCCACTTTAAAGTAAACAACATGGCGATGATGACAATTTTCGGCAATTGTGTTTCTTAAGGGCAGTGTCATGACACCCGTGTCTTGGTAAGGCAGTCGCATGGTTGGGTTGCAGTTGCAGCCATGGCGGTTGTTTGATATTGTTCCCACATTGTCAGATCTGAGCCTAAAATGTGCTACCAACAAATTATAATTATTATTATAAAACCTTACAATTGTAACGAAACGCGGGTTGTAATTTAATGCTGGCCTGACCCATGTTTGACCCACTGGCAATTTAATGCGGGTTGCAACTAAGATGTGGCTAAATCCAAAGGGATTGCGCCCCGACCCGAGTCCCCACGTACGCTTTTCTCGGCCCGAAACATACTTATGTTGTGCGTTTGTTCCAGGTGAAACCGACCCATATCTTGGCAAGGCATCGCTATCAAAATGGTGTTTGCAGCCATGGCGGGTCGACTGACCTTTTACCTGGTCCCACACTCGCAAATCTGAGCCAAATAAGTAACATATTTTGATATTTCAAGTGTCATTGGAAATCGTGGTTATTGTGATGGTTAAAATTGGCGCCTCAAATTGAGGGGTGTTTGGATTAGTGTCCGTTTTTATCAAGGGTGTACTTCGGAAGGATTTGAAACACAGGTTCAGTTACATATGTACAGACTATTTTAGGCCGAGCCGGCTATGATCCGGAGAATGAGGAGGTTAAATCAGGTATGACATTGTTTATATTCGATCATTGTGGTTGGTTTTTATATTTTTGTTGCTAATTGCTATTTTTTTTTGTTTGGTTAACGCATGTCAGCATGGAGAAAAACAAACGGTGGATAATTTCTAACTTACACTCAAGCTTTAGAGATGTTGAGGTAGTAGCTTAATTTACTTCCTTTGCTTGCTGTCCTCCCTATTATTACATCTTTTCTTTGAAATTATCTCTCAAAGTTTCCAGCCAAAGCACACCTTATGTGAGCTTTATTTTGGCAATTGATGAAAATACTTAAATTCCCAAGCCTATATGTTTTTTTTAAAAGACACAACTAGCTTTCGTCTATAACAGAACGAGAATGTAGCTTTCAATTTCTTACCAAGAGACACAACATTCACAGGTTAAAAATAATTAACGATCACACGCACTATATAAATATGACTACACAATTATTAATTACAAGAGAATTTTTCTAACCCATGCACAAATTGAGCAATAACTAACAGCAAAGCAAAATGGGTGGGTTGGGTAATAGCTCATAATGAATACTTCTAACAGTTCAAAATGGTCTGCGCACATTGACCGACCATCATGTTTTTTTTTTGTCCTATCTTTTAAGTTTGTTAAAAGTAATTTAAATATGTTACTTTTTGCATTGAATTGATTTTTTATCATAAACAACTTTTAGCCAAACATTTGTGTCAGTAGGAATATCTATATGTTCGATTTTTACTTTTTCTTTCTATCTGAATTGGAATTTGTTTATATACTACATATTGCTTCACTAGAAAGCAAGGGAATGTTACACCTGTTATCGTACTATTTTGTAGGCATTCGAGATGTTTCCTAGAGGTGGCTAAAATAGTGCTCTTTTGGGGATGGGGCTTTTGTATTATGTATGTAATGATGATGCCAAATAAGATAATTCTAATGCAGGTTCATTGATTGCTTCTGTTGTCTGATGTTTTTATCAGGACATCCAAACAAGTGAGTTTTTTGGGTAAGCTTATTGAGATATGATGTTGAGATACTACTGCATAAAACGCTCATCTTTTTTGCCATGTCGAAGGTACCTGATGTGCACACTTCTACAAGTTCTATTGCCTTTCAAATAAAGGATACTTACAACGGACAATAAAGGTTAGTGCGATTTACATGTACAGATTTTGTATTACAACAATGCATGTCGATATATGTTGTCTGCTTTCATTACGAAAAATATCCAGCATGTTATCTGATGCGTTAAAATGAACAACATATGTTCGTTATCAAACCACCCACACTAGCACCTTTCCAATTAGGTGCAGCCACGAGACTCATCCCCTAAATCTAATTTACTGAATAACCTTAACTTCTATTTAAAAAATTATTAAAGACCGTAGGTGGTCCTCTTATAAGTTGTTAAGATAGAATACTACTATTAATCAAACTACACATCCAAATTTTTAAGAAATGCTTAACTTTACATGTTCTCCTAACAAACTTATTATTATAATGCATATAATTTGTTGAGCTGCTTTTTGTTATAACTGTGAAATTTGCATCTGTTGTGATAATAGTGCGCTAATTCCCGTGATGAACTAGCTATGCTCCATATATTGTAGGGTGACACAAGAAATAAAGGTGTCATGTCATGGAGACACCATTAACTTAAAGTTACCAAGATTGGAAAGAAACATGCCTCGAAAAAAGGTTGTTTGCTCTTAAATTAATTTATCAATACATATTTTAATCTTAAAAGTTCTTACATTTAGGTATCTTAATACCAGCTAAATTCCAAGATGTTCGGTCTCATGCCTTAACTTCTTTAAAGTTAATCAAAAATAGAAAATGCAGCTCCATGGAATGAGGATCCACGAGGTAAAGATACTATACTGGGAACAACTTTGGTGAGCTAAACTATGTCGACATACGCTTGCAGGAAATTAGATCTTTTCAGGTGAGAAAAGAGCTGAAAGTTCTTGAACTTCCATTGACCTATTACTAAATTCGCCCATAGCTATCTCTTTTTGAAAAAATTTTTGTGAACTTAATCTTCTGCTGATCAATAACAATCCATCATCATAGACTTCCTGGGAAAGTTTTTACACGATTTTTATCTTCTGAGATTATTGCACTTAACAATATTTCTACAATAGTACTTGAACTCTTTGTATAATGATTTAAGAGCGTGTACGCATGATATATAGACTTTTGGAAACTTTTAAGCCCATCCCCGTGTTGGTTAAAATTTCTTTTGATTTGGTCTGTATAAATAAATCACAACAACCCTAATCGACATAAAAAACTAATTATAAAGTAAAATTGACTGATACCTAATTAAACATATGTTCGATTGCTATATATTATGGTTTGTATGTGGGCAGTCGGATTAGTACTTTCTTTAGGAGCCGAACCTAAGCTTGATATCATACCAGGTGTTGTTGAATTGCGTTATCGTTCTTGACCCTAGATGATGCCTTGGTAAGTTTCCAGAAATAGATACTTAGTAGTTTCCTTCCAGTGTTTTCTTTAGCAACTCCAGATATTTTAACTGCCTGCTAAAATTGCTAATTTTAAATTCTGACGCAGAAAGTAAATGACAAGTTAACAAAACTGGAACGTGAGAATTTTGATAAGGAAGATCCAATTCGTATGGTGATAGTAAGACTTGGTTACTCTAGAGTTGAACTCGCTGCTACAGTGTCAGAAAGACTAGAGGGTAAGGGAGTTGTACAAGCCATTAGTGTGGACTCCTCAATGTTACCAACTACTCCTCCTGGAAATAAAGAAGCTGCCTTGAAGGTAATAAATTCTATATTTCTGATCAACTCATATTTCTATGGACCGTATAATCTTGAATTGGCTATTAGTCTTATTAGTTAACTTATCTGTAAAGCTTTGTGTATGCATTTCTCTTAGAGGTAGCAAACTTGGGTGGGGTGGATAGAGGATCAAAACAAAAAATTATTCATTACAGGTCCAAATGGGCGGGTCACTTTGCAACAATCAATTTTTATCAGATACAATGCTAATTATGATAATGAAACATGTACAGATTACAAGATACTTCAGATACTTAAATAAAGCTATGTAGGACATTGTATGCATCACACATTGTGACTCCATGGTACATCCAAGCAGTTTAAGTTATATGTTGAGACGTCATTTCAACTCATTTATATGAAAACGAGATACATGAGTTCTTTAAATGAAAAAGGATGTTAGACCCGAAAAGGGAATAATTGGGTAGAAAGTTAAAATGGAATCCATTTTGTTATATGCACACACTCCAAACTACTTATATGCTTATCATCCCAAACACCCTCTTAGTGGTCCAACCATAAAAGAGGAAATAGAAGCAACAACCTATAGGTAAAGAATTCCAAGAAAAAAAGAGGAAATACAAGCAGCTGCAGATGAAAACTTCCAGGAGCCAAAAAAAATGCTTTTGATGTTTCTTTCATATGTACTGTATATGTAACTTTAACAGTGGCAACCTTTACGAACCTTTCGTGTACGACTTTTGTTTCAAAACGATTGCAAATGTGGCCATAATTTCTCCTTCATGCTTAGCAACCCCAACTACCAAAAAATTCTTTTTTCTTCTATTTTTGAAAATGTCCTTTAATTATTTCATACTTTTGAGCTTACAGCTTAGCTAACTCCGTGTAGTAAAACTTGTGTGAGAGGAACACTGGACATGAGGAGTATTATTTTGATTAAGTTTATCTTGATTAAATTCAAGTTCAAACATAAACTCAATTAGAGAAATAAAACATGACATTAAACGCTATTCATCCATATAAGACTAACATTTTCGCTCTCTCTATGGGAAAATCAAAATTGTGTACTAAAATAGTGAAGACATAACAGACACACACACACACACACACACACACACACACACACACACACACACACACACACACACACACACACACACACACACACACACACATATATATATATATTGTAACTTTATTTTCAGCATCAAATTAAGTGCGAGAACTCTAAAAAACATACATGCACGCCTTCAATCATTGTATTACTGCACATATGTTCTAAATAGAACAAATATGTTTTAAAAAAACATATTTGTTCTAAAGAATTTGATGAAAATTTTGAACTACAAATTTTTTCTTTGAAAGTGTGCATATATGCACGCCTTCAATATGATGCTGAAAATAAAGTCCCTATATAT
>BQNB010028324.1:0-56755 GCA_026074375.1 Tanacetum coccineum | reverse complement strand
ATCTTTGGCATTTTAAGTCCGTTTTTGGTTATTTCAGCTCGTTTTTTAAAGGTAAAAGGTATGTGTATTTAAGCACATACCAACTGCGTATCATCCAGAAACTGATGGCCAGAGCGAGAGAACCATTCAAACTCTCGAGGACATGCTACGTGCTTGCGTGATCGATTTTAGCAAAGGCTGGGTTAAGCATTTATCATTGGCCGGGTTTTCATACAACAACAGTTATCACGCTAGCATAAAGGCAACCCCTTATGAGGCACTGTATAGGCGAAAATGTCAATTACCGGTGTGCTGGGCCGAGGTTGGGGAAGCCCAACTGACTGGTCCAGAATTGATCCAAGAAACAACGAAAAAGATCATCCTGATCAAGCAAAGGATGCAAGCTGCTCAGGATCGACAAAGTTATGCTCAAGGTCTCGCCTTGGAAAGGGGTCGTACGGTTCGGTAAGCGGGGCAAGCTGAACCCGAGATATGTCGGACCTTTCAAGGTGTTAGCAAAAGTTGGGAAAGTTGCCTACAGGCTGGAACTTCCTCAAGAGTTGAGCAGAGTTCACCATACCTTCCATGTGTCTAATCTGAAGAAATGTTACGCTGACGAACCATTAGTCATGCCGTTAGAAGGAATTCATGTTGACGATAAGCTCCAGTTTGTGGAAGAGCCCGTTGAAATCATGGAACGGGAGATCAAACGATTGAAGCGAAGCCGGATACCATTGGTTAAGGTTCGCTGGAACTCTAGGCGGGGCCCTGAGTTCACCTGGGAACGTGAAGATTCGTTCAAACAAAAATACCCACAACTCTTCACAAACCGGGCTTCGTCATCCACTACAAGGTCTTAAGCTTTGAGGACAAAGCTCTTTTAACGGGTGGAGACTGTAACATTTCTCATTTTCATGTCATTGTACGACAATTATTATTAGTCACTATTTATTTTAGTCCGATACGCGTTTACTTTTAATTTTTGCTTTTGAGCTAAGAATCGCGTAGACTAGAAATAACCATTTAATGTAAACGGTCATCAAATAAATTAAGGTTTACATCAACCAAGTAAGAAATAATTATTAAGAAGATAATTATGTACCTTGCGTATTGAATTTTTATTAGTCACGTAAAAGGGTTACATTTCACAATAAAATACATTTGGACACACCCCGGAAATACCTAGAATTACCTAGACTCAAACCAACACCTAATTTAAATGCCTAAACACAAAACTTGACCAAATCTTATGTTAATAACATAAAAATAGTCGAATGTGGGTACAAAAAAACCACATAAATCGTCCTTGGTGTTTACTAGCTAAATCAAATCTTCTAAATAATCCTAAAGTACTAGTACATCCTCAAACTAATTAAGGATGGTACTAAATGTCTCTTACTAGCCAAATGTACAATGGATAATAACCAATTTGCTTCTCCTTTGCCCCCTAGATCACGATTACATGCATGTATATGCACAATTCATAAGATTTTCATAATCTTAGCAAATCTTGTACCAAGATCCCCTAATTAAGAATTGTACTATGATGGTTTAACAAAACCATGTGTGACTAACAAAAAAAATCACAAAACCACTTGTATTAAGGCATGGTTTGGTCGTGTGAGAGACTAGGAGAGTAACTAGCTTCTTTTCCTTTAAAGCCACACTCATATCTCACCATTTCACACTCTTAGAAACTCACATATATCTCAAACTCCCTCAAACAACTAAACATATATTACTTCCTTTGTTCGGGTCATCAAACGCAAACAAACACCTTCCACTTCATTCATTCGAACCCACAAACCTAGCAAAGGTTTGTATAACGGGTGCATAAGGGGTACACGAGCTAAGGGTTAGCATTCTACACATTCCTTACTCGAACCAAGAACTCAAGGACCCTTGTAAGTCTCTCACGACACTTTACATTTCATAGCTTAATTTATTCTTTGATTTCTAGACTTGTGTCACGATAAATACGTGATATACGTACCTAAATATGCATGCGTTAGACCTTGTGTGGTGCTAAGATACAAGTAAATGTGTACCTAAAGTCTTAACCACTTCATTTGTATAGAAGCTTGGACACCAACGCGAACCTTTACCCATATACGCGAATATTAGATTATCTCTACGTAAACTTTTCTTGTAAACACAACACTATGACTTGGGAAGGAGTGTTCGAAACATATGAACGTATGCATGTGATGAACGCGGCATATTTACGTGACAAACGAGCGTAATGTAGCGACTAGGGCACGTTTTAAAATGTTCATATTACCATGAAGAGTGATAGGCCACTCGTAGCCTTATGTAACCTAAAAGCGCTCACGATATGGGTCCAACCGGCCCAAGTGTAGAACCCGTGGCTTACTTTAAGACCATACGAGCTTAATGTGGGACTAGAGAAGCTTGTTAAAACTAGTTGCAATGCACTAAATGCAAAGAAAACCCTAATGGGCCACGAACGAAACCCATATACCCAAACAGGCCCAACGAACTGGGCCGATGAGCCCACAGCTTATTAATAAGCTCACTCGAGCTTATTAAGAGACCTACGTGCTTATTGACTTGCATGAACCCTAACATGAAATGTGAACATAATCAAAACCTTAAATGGACTTGACGGCCCATTGCCACGTCCGAAACGCGAAGCCATAAGCCACAATAAGCTTAAACAACTTATTCGTGAGCTTACACGGCTTAATAAGCTTATTATGAACTTAAGAACATTAATGGACCCTTTGGCATGCTTCTTTAAGCCAAACAAACCTAAGTGGGTCGACTAGCCCATTACCGAGTCCACAAAAGCCATAAGCCACGGATAAGCTTCCATAGCTTATTCGTGAGCTTAAACAACTTTAATAAGCTAAATGGACCTAGAAAATGTTATTGGACCCAAATGAATCAAGCCCAAACACTTAAAAGCCATTCAGGCTCATACCGGGCCCAAAGGCCCATTACCCGAGAGCTTATGGCTTATGGAATAAGCCACAAGGTTGAAACAGCTTAAACAGACCCTAATGTGCTTGAGAAGTCTAAGAAATAAGTTAAAATACTAAAGAAACCTCCTAAGTATGTTTCGGGTTCGAGTTATTGGGCTCGCTAGCCCAATAAGCTCGAATAAGCTCCAATAAGCTCTCCTGAGCTTATTGGCAGCTTAAGCAAACTTAAATAAGCTCAACGAATGCATTTGTGCTTTTTAAAACTAAATTGGACCCTTAGAACACTTAACGGACTTTAATGGGCCCAATAAGGCCCATTAGCCAAAATAAGCTCGTTAAAGCTTATTTATAAGCTACGACAGCTTATATGGCTTAGTTTGACTTAATTAAACATAATGCCCCTTGTTCGGATTAAATTGGAACTAAAATGCGACTTTTGCAAATAAAGGGGCTAAAAATGTAAATTTTGAAACTTAAGGGATTTAATTGTCATTTTTGAATTGTGATCACTCCAGGGACTATTTTTGAAACATTCTGAAACTCAGGGACTGAAGTGTAACTATAAAGACCTAAATTACATTATTGTAAAATTAAAGGACTAATTATGTAATTATCAAAACTAAAGGGTTTAAAGTGTAAATGTTTATATTTTATAAACCTAGGGACTAAAGGGTAATATCTAGAAACTTAAGGGTATATTTGTGAACAAAAGTGAATTAATAAAACACTTAACGAATCGGTCAAATATTAAGACATTCGGACATTAAACGGGTTTAATTAACGACTTAATAAATAAGTATATTTATTAACAATGATTTCACGTTTCCCGAGAACCATCGAAATTATAAATACAATAACCATGTGCACCACCACACAAGTGATAACAATATATATAAACTTGAAATAGAATTTAGTTTATATACATGAATCGTTAGCCTAATGTTTAGACTAAGACTTACCGTATATACAATAGGTACTTGACGTGTGATTCATTGCTTACATTGGCGGATATATTTATTATCATTCAAGAACTACTGCTAAGGTGATTCATAGCCTCCATGATTTTACAGTTATTTAAATATTTACATCTTGGGGTGAGACATAGCTTTGTTTAACAAATTGGAACTCAATTGATACATTACTAAAACCATGATTTCGTGTTTGCCTAAGTAGCGATAACCCACTGAGCCCTGTTATCATGAACTGTCAATTACTAGATTGTAAGCGCGAATGTTATGAGTAGATCTATTTGGGATTGACATCCCTGTTCGGGTGACTAGCTATCACCTAGAACGAACGTTGTAACATGTCGGATTTGGGATGTTTCAGGTTAGAACATCATTCATGGGCATTTATTGGCAATTTATTGCATTCATACTTGTCGAGCTTCAGTGTCATGAGCTTAGGAAAACGAAATTACTTTTATGATGTTTGCATGTGTTGCTTAATCATACATTTGGAAATCTTGCAGTCCTGCTATTGATTTACACAAACCTATGAATTCACCAACTTTATGTTGATATATTAAGCATGTTTTTCAGGTCAATAAGGCACGAGGTGCGATGATACATTGGAAGTCAATAATTGAAGAGTCAACACATAAGATTTGGGGTCTTATTACATTTTGGGGACAATTGTTATAAACCGAAATCTTTATTTATATTGTTGAAAAATTTGAAGCCATGGGCTTACGTAACAAACAAGTATTTTTGTTAATCCAATGTATCTTTTTCAAACAACACGTTTATTAGTCGTTCTCAGATCTTGTGTTATTGATCCATAAAGTAACGCCCTCGGATATTCAACATTCCGCTGCGTACTCAGATTTGAGGGTGTTACAGTGTCGAACAGGTTTGAAGTTGTGGCAAAAAGTGAGCAACATGCGGTTGTAGGTGTGGAGAACAAGAAATATGCAACTATTTTTTATGTAAGATGTCGTTCAAAGTAAGCTTCCTTTAATCTTTTCATGGAAACGCTTTTCTTTATGCGAGTAATTTGGTCTTTGAAATAGGGTCGATAAGCTGAGTTCATCACAAAACAAACAAAAAATTTGATCTTCATCTACGACCAAATATTAACATCAACAATTTTAATTGCAGGTATGTTGTTTCATTTATAAATACCCTTTTGATAATTTAATATGAATTGGGGTTTATGTGTTTTAAATTGTATTCCATTATCAAAGTTGGTTCGTAACTCTATTAAGGGCTAAATTATTTTTTCTTCTTTTTATGTTTCTTGAAGAATTTTTGGTATTTTATATGCTCTTACAGATTGTGACTGAAATAGTATTGTGAAACATTTGTTTTAAGCTTTATTTAAAGCATCTCATCCAAATATTTTTGTGACAAGCAGGTGTTTGAATAAGAACCTTTCATCAAAACATTTAAAACAGATTTGAAGCAACTCATTCTAAAATGGTTTTGTTGTTTGAGTTTTTGGAGGTGTTTCTGACTAATAGGGTGTCTTATTTAGTTATTGTTTGCGTTTAGTTAGATGTTAGGAGCAATTTTAGGCAATAGTGATCTACCTTCTAATCGATTCAGGGTATTGTGAAGTCGGGAAAGCTGTTGTTGAATGGATCGCTAGGTGTTTTTTGCACTAAGTAAGCTGTCCATAAGCCGAAAAAGTAAGCTAATCAAAAGACCCCGCAAATGTTAAAGTTGGAGATACACTCTAAGGATGTAATTGGCATGTAGGAAAATAACAACACACCCCCTTGACCAGATTTAGTTTATATATCCAAAGACATTTCAATAAATATGTCATCTGAAGGTCAAGATTTGATAGTTTATCAATATTTGGTCTAATAGTTTACCATATTTCAATAGGGGATAATTTATAAATCTATTAGTTTAGACTCCCATGTTTTTATCTTACTCTGGGTAGAAAAACCTGTTGCAAAGTTCATTAGTCCAATTCAATTGTGTATAAGTAGTGTCACAATGTTGGTTTATACATTATGTACGTAACAATGTCACGGACGGGCGTAATGGATTTGATGTGGGCCAGGGTATCTAAGATTCCTACTTTCATACTAGGGACCGTGGGTATCATACTCAATGGGATAGTACTGTTTGATGCAACCAGTTCAAAACAAACCGAACGTGACTAAGGTGGAAATCGTCATAATAAACGAGCAGGTATGGCTTTACTTTTAGATTTATCCCAACTTCGTGTCATTATTTATTTTTTGCAAACTACTGTGGTATTATTTTTTTTCAATCTATATAGGATTGTTTCAAAGCCTAATTACGTTTTTCTACTATGAAGTGAACAACTTAAAGTGCGTCATGTGTACACAAATCTGACAATATTATGTCTTTATAGGGTGGTAGGATTGGGTCGGAAAATACTTCCTTAAAAGCATCCCTTAGGTTTAATAAATCTTTGAGCCTCATCATCTACCTTAACTAGAATCAGTGATTAACTATGTTGTTATTGCAGATGTGGCTGTTTTGAGCTTCTCACCGTCCACCTACAAAAGAACACATGCTTATAAGCTGCAATCAAGAGCTATGGCATGTCAGAATGAGGTATCAGAGATACCACGGACGCCGGTAAGTCAACAACTGTTACAAATCTTAAGATCTTACTTCAAACTGATTTTTGAGATGTCTATAAAAGTCACACGTTTAAAAACGATCTTTTGAAAGGCAATTTTGCTCAACCTTTATCCATGGTATCTGAACCAAATCTGTAACAACTATCACAAGTACCAAGTAATACCCATTGAACAAGAAGTTGTAAGATGGTATCTTTTAAAGCGTAAAGTGGTATTATTTACTTATTTACTTTTATTTGACAACAAAATCAAAATGTAAACTTTCTGACTCTATGACAGAGTCAAGAATTCATCATGAAAAATTATTCCTAATTACAAATTATCCACTTTTATCCTTTACGTGGCAGTGGGGAAAGCCGAGTAGAGCTAATCAAAGAAAAGGCGGTAGTAGTAGTTGTGACCACTGAAGCTAAGGTATGACTGCTATAACATTTTTTTGCAAGTTTTTAGCTTTACAGGGCGTTGCTACGGCTGCTGCAACACTCTTCTGAAAGGCCAAGCGAAATAATTATTCATATGTATTTGCTTACAGTTTGTTGAACCTAAGCTCGCCTCTTACGGTGTCGAGAGTCTAATTAACGTTGTCGCTCAACTTGCTTAGCCCACCATCTTGATAAAACCTCTGAAGAAATAAATACTCTCACACATCAGAACATCAGATCACAAACACTTAGGTGCCGACAAGAAAATCTCCAAGTCTTCCAGCAAGCCTTGATACGAACCAACATATGCATTGTTTCACAGGCGTCACGAGTAGTACATTTGGAACCGGTAAGTTTCTTTTTAACGATACCAAACTTCTGATCTGGTCTGTACAATAACGCAATTCCTTAGAATGTTTCAAATCATGTTGTTAACTTAATGATCTTAACAAGTACAACAAGTTCTTCGATTTTGCCTTGCTGGCCATCGCAGGTGTCTTACCAGGGTATAACGACTCAGATACGTGCAGTGAGCGAGTTGCTGCAATAAACAGCCTGACGGCTCAACGTCTAAACATCATGCGTGGAGAACACGTATATTCTGCCGATACAGGTCAAAACAGCTTTCCCCCAACTAGAGTATTAACAACTGGTGTGCATTAAGTTGTTTTCTCTAAAGAGTATTGCTCCCTCTTTCCTAATGTTACAGCAGCAGTCCCCTGTGACCCGTGATCTTTCAATGACGACGGTCTACACATACTCTGCCAACTCCAAATACACAAACTGGGATGCTGATAGGGCGGCGAAGAGCTTCCAGATTCTAAATCACGCAACACTTCCCGCGTCTGAATACCGTTGTTCCAGCTCCGCCTGTCATAACGAATTTCGCTGGCTGTTTTGATGCTCATTTTTTTAGCAGAAAGGTCTTTTAAAATGACGTTCGCTTGCTACTGGATTTGCAGATAGTAACCGAGAATTCCCAGGTACGTTTCTTTCCGTTCCATAGTATCATGTATGACGAGGAAAAGGTTCAGGCGAATATCATGGGTTGGGTCGACCGAAAAAAATAGAATCTCACTCATATTACGAAAACTTCAGGATAGTTTGAGTGTGCTTGGTATTAGTAATATTTTCTGCATATGCTTTCGTTTATAAACTGTTCTATCACTGCCGTACATTGTACAATCAGTGTTTGTCTAAGAGGTCTAGAGTGATGTCGGCTGAATTCAAGGGCTCGGTGTTAGAACACTTATATGTATATATAGGTTTAGGCATTAGTTGAAGGACCTTAGTCTTTCTCCCACAAGTAGCACGTTCAAATCTTTCTAATCGTTCTGTATGTTGATCTTAGGCATGTAAAAAGCTTTAATAGGTAAATACTAACACTAAACGCTACTCCAAGTATCGTTCTTAGAAAAAGCAAAATGCTCCTTTCCAAATGAGTTTTAAATAAAAGACGCTAAATTCTAAACGCTTCTAAATGCTCTTAAAAGCGTTTACCAAAAGCTATTATAAAATGAACATCTACTTGCAGCTACTACTCTTGGTATTGACAAACATATCTAAATGTTTTCTACCGACGTGTCCCTTGATATTGATATAAATGCCCATCTTAAAAATACAGAATTTATGTTGTGATTCATCAAGGGATGCACATTCTGCTGCTCCCCTGAAGAACCACACGTGAATACCCAAATCGGGGGATCTAAAAAGGTGTCGTATAAGCGTCCTCTTTTTGTTAGATTTCAGATATAGGAGAATGATTACTGAATTAAGTCAAACTCTTAGGATAGAAGGCAATTATATACGCATACCTTATAAGAGATTGATATCTTTGACTGTAACTGCAACTTACAAACGGCTTGAAAAAAAGTTGTTTTTATTCGTGATGCAGAAGTTGGAAATGTAGATACGGTACCCAGCTGAGATATATATACACACCACAATTTGTTATTTTCTGAGTGACAATAAAACCCGTAGGATAACTTTGACAAGAGCATAGACAATTGTGTATTTCAATAATTTTTAGGTTAATGAGTTATATATTTTGAATGTAGGTGACAAACTTCTTTCTAATTCTTTGCATTACAAGGAAATTAATAATGGTATTCTTGGGAAAGGTGCAAACCCTTCTGCTACAAGAGGTGGTTAAGATGAGGATTGGGCTAGGAATGCTACACAAGTTGTTTCTAAAGGTGCTGATCAAGTATGAAGTGTAATGATGAAACTTGCTAGAAGGTTTTTCCCCTTTTTTCATAGCATTATAGTTACCTTAGACTAAATTTGTTATAGTATATGATTTTAACGCGGACTCATGTACGATTGTATTCTCGAGCCAATTATCTATAGGACTCCATTATCCCGTGGCTTTTCGACTTCAGGTTGATTTGATCCTCATTTTAAAAAAACCCGCGCTCCGCGGCGAAGCGCGAGTTAAAAACCTTGTTAATAAGATAAACAAATAAAATTGGAATGAAATTATATTTATAAGGTACTTTAAATAAGTAGAACCATTATACTCGACGGTATTTTAAATTTTACTTCGAGATCTAAAGAATTGAAACACAAACTCGTTGAAAAGATATGGATTAGGATATGTTTAGTGATAGAATTATAGAAAGAACTTAATTATGATGTCTTGGACCATTAATCCATTATGTTGCTCATAACTTTTGCGACAAGCATTTTCATTCATTAGGGTCCTTTATTTTTTTTCATTACATCTTGGAATACAATCATAATTACATAAAAACCCTTTATTAACTACCCAGTGAAGAAAAAAAATATACACTACCAAATGTTATTTACTTATTTTAGTCTTTTTATTATTAATTACATTACATTCTATCTTAACAACCAAACATAACCATACTTATTTTAGTCTTTTTATTATTGATTACATTACATTCTATCTTAACAACCAAACATAACTATACTTATTTTAGTCTTTTTATTATTGATTACATTACATTCTATCTTAACAACCAAACATAACTATAGTCGTAATGCGTTATTCCATTACTTTATTTATTCCATTACGATATTTACGTAGTGTTTGGTATGATGTAATGAAAGTTAGAATGGAAACGGTTATTACGATTGAATGGAAAGATCTTGTTTGTTTACAATTATACAATGTAATGCTTCATTACAATGAATGACTCATTACATCAAAAACTATCATTTTCAATCCATAAGGGCCCCCTCCTTTTTTTTCATTACGTTCGTAATGTAATCAAAATTACATAAAAGTCCATCATTAATTAACCACATTAAATACACTTTTTATTAACTATGAACGTTTTAGTCTTTTTCTTATCGATTGCATTACGTCCTATCATACCAACCAAACATTATTAATAAGGGTAATGAATTATTACATTATATAATTTATTTTATTACGTCGTTTATTCCATTCATTTAATTTTTCATTACATCCTACCAAACGAACCCTCATTTCATTTTTTCATTACTTCATTCTGGCATACCAAACAGACCCTTATTGTGTTGTTTTATTTGTATTTTTTCCAAATTGATTTGATTAATCTATATCTATACACATTATCAAAAAGAAGTTTTTTCTGACATCATAAATACATAAAATTGATGACGTGTCAATCAATTAGACCTTCGATTAGAAAACTTATACCAATTTATGAAATCAATTTGGTATTTTCAATTTTCTTTTTCATAATAATAATTTGAAAATATGGTTGTATACTTGTATGTAAACAAGGATTTCAGCTCACGCTTCGCGGTGGGGTGCTGAACCTTATGTTGTTCTAAACACATGAACGAATGTTTAGATGTTTCTATGCAGGTTACACATATTCTTTACAAAAGCTTGCATATTTCTGTTCTAGACTTCCACTCGTTTAATCTCCTTTTTTCTTTGTTAGTTGTTGCAGCTGAAGATGATTCAGGTTTCTTTGCCCAAGCAGGAGCCTTATCTGGTTTTCGGGTTCGTTTCCAGTCACCATGATAACCTAACAAAATTCTAAGACGTCAAAACTTGTATCTCGCAAATCACCAAGTAGTGCATTATAATATGCATTTTAAAAAGTCTAAAATATCAAAAGAGTATGTGAAGCACTATTTGGAATTTTGGATGACTATTAGAACTCGAAATTCAAAATGCAAAGTATATTTTGTGAAATGAGCCCAATGGGTCAAAAGTTGTCTAAGGTAATATATTAGAACAATTTGGATTTCTATTCAAAGTTTAAAGATGAAAGAAAATGCTTTTGGTTCAACCCGTATGAACCTGCATAAAAAATACCCATTTCAACCTGCTATATGTGTATCTCATTTCCAACATATATATATAATTATGTTATACATTTAGGTTTAGCTTGGTTTGCTAAGACGTATGCACAAAATGACCAAGAGTAAGTAACATAATATATGGAATTGTGGAATTCGGGAAAATGTGATTTGAAATAAGTAATCAAATCACCTTTAGTGGCCAACCATACAGGCGTATTGTTTTCCTGTAACATGTGAGGATCATCGCCTACTTTTGTGGTTACACCTAAAATCACAACAACAATCCAAAAATAAGTAAATAGATAGTTAGAACCTTAATAATATTTTGTCGAGAAAGTGTGATTGTACATTAGTGACGTATTTGTTGAACGGTTATTCAAACAGGAAATTGACATACATGTGGTTGATGACGTTGCACAACCATTATGAGCACGCGAGATACCAGTCACGTTTTGTGATTGGTTAGGTCTTCTTTGTGAAAAACTAGAAAGGGGGTTGAATAGTTTACCGCTTTTTAATTTAAAGTATCTTTTGTTTATAAAAACTTAGATTCGACTTTATGTGAATTCAATATGTGCATAATATGAACAATACAACTAAATAAATAAGTAATAACAAGCTATGAAATAAATATGCAAGACAAGATATGAGAGTTAGAAAGATCAAACCACAACACAAGGATTTATAGTGGTTCGGTAATGAAGAACTTTTGCCCGACTCCAGCTCCAGAGCACCAACTCGAGGAGTTTTCTTTCACTATGTCAAAAAGCTCCCTTTTAGGCGGAGGAAAACCAATACACATTAGCTTCACCCCAATTTCCGATCACTAAGCGAAAGGTCAGAGTTCTAATCCTGCATAGACACTAATCTGCCACACCATATTTATATATAACCACACTACTTCACTTCACTACTTCACTTCACCAAGATACTACCACGATCACACCAATCTAACACTACTTACTATGATCACCACGATCTAACTATACTTTCTATGATCACCACAATTTACACAACTACAATACACACCTTCACAATATACACAAATGATTTACAAGATATAATACAATTGCAACAAAGTTGCAATGACACACACTAAGTTATAATACTTCTTCACTTGATGGTAGGAAGTCTTCTTCTCTTGCACTTGAGGATCTAAGCTTGGATCACATAGAAACAAAGCTTTATGATTAAATGATCAAAGGAATGAAAGAGATTTATAAACTGATTTAGAACAGAAAGAATGTGTGTGCAAGAGGTGAGAAAATCAGTGGGGAACAATCTAGTATTTATAGGTAAAGCTGAGAGCGTTTTTGTTTAGCCGGCCCCCTTAGCTCATGTGCCGTCCCCTTTATCACTAAGGGGGCCGCCCTTATATTTAAGGGGGCCGCCCAGGCCTGGACACTCCTTTTTTTGTCTTTTCCAAGGGAGGTGTTTTCTGGAATATTTCTAGTCGTTTTTAGGTAGAAAATTTAAATTCAAAATATTTATTTTGAATAAAACATTTCTTTTAAATGTAAAAAATGTTTTGTAAAAGTTATAAAAATGTTTGTAACATTTTATAAAAAAATGTGAGGTTGAATAAAAATTTCTTTGATCATAAAATGCATTAAGCATTTATTTATTCATACCTTTAAGTGATTAAAATTTTGAAATAAAAATCTACTACTAATTACTTGTTTACGTTTTAATTTTACATTGAGCGTTTTTACATTTTGTGATTATCAAAACGTAGAGAGGTCAAAAAATATTTATAATGTTTTTAGGCATTATTTCTATCAACAATCTCCCCCCTTTTTGATGATTACAAAATCTAAACTCATTAAATGTAAAATTAATTTTAAGCAACTATTTAGTGAGTTTTATTTCTATTTCTCCCCCTTTTTGTAGAATCAAAAAGGCTTTATCGATTAATACGCGTAAAATCGATGGAATAGCCGCTCCCCCTTGATGTGTGCTCCCCCTCGTTCGAGGGCACCAAGGAATCGAGCTATGGTGACTTTGCTACAAAACAAGTTAGAAGAACAAGACACCGGTTTCCTAACATATAGCAAAGGAAAAGGAAAAATAATCAAATAAATATCAACTAAATGTCAACATATTTGTGCAAACCAACCATCACAAATATATAAAGAAAATATAAGATATAAAGACTAAAAAAGAAATTAAGCAAAAGATAATGCATTGAACATAGAAATTGTATATAAAACACAATCATTCAACATGCACTTATCAAAGCTAAATATTATGCTTGAAGCATAATAATATATTCCACATGGATAGAAACTACAAAGGTCCTAATTTGCCTAGATTGCCATAGGAGATCATTGGACTTGCTTGCAAAAGGAGTGGGTTGGACATTTATTTGAAAGCGAGAAAAGGTAAGCATGTAACATGCTCAGTTGGTTGTTGGTGGAGAGTTTGAAGAGGAGGTTGTTGTTGGAGGGTAGTCTCGTTGGACTTGAAGTGGTGGTTGTGGACGAGTAAGAAGAAATTCAATCCAATTGAGATATTTACTCAAGGTTAGGAACTATTTTTGGTTAAAGATGAAACAAGGACAATAGCCAACATGTTGTTCAACTTGATTTAAGTTGAGGGTGTGGGGCACGTTTGGAGAATAGGGTAATGATAAAGTGTTACGTTGGGAAAGGTGCATGGCTAGAAGGTTTAATAAATCTTGGAGTTAATTAATGTCATCAATGAGCATTTCTCTACTTGGGGATGAAGGTAGTGGAGGTTGAGTTTGGTTGTCACCTTGAGGTGAGGGCGGAGTTTGAGTATGAAGCACACTAGCAACATGTGGATTGGTGAGTAAGTGAGAAAATGAGGGTTGTGTGAGTTGAGTTTGATTGGCACTTTGTGGTGGAATGAGAGCTTGTCCAACATTAGTGTCACAAGAATCACCAAGTGGAAGTGAGTGAGATTTTAGTGAATCATGGTTTAAGTGAGTAGTAAGAGGGTTTTCTTGTGATGGTTCTTTGAGAGGAGATTGTGGTTTGGGCATTGGTGTAGACAAGTTAACATCAACCTCATTGGATGTGTTACAATAGTTCAACTTCTTTCTCCGTACGGGTCTTATAGACATTTTGGCCACCTTTGAAGGTTTGGACAAAGGTTTACGAGGAGATGTCATTGGAGAAGATGAGACGAGTTGTGATGACAAAGGTGAGGGTGAGGGTTGATTTATACTAGGAAGAAAAATGTAGTTAAGGATGGATGGACATTGTTAGAAAACAAGGCCAAGAAATGTTAGTGAGTTTTGGGACATTATAGCTGAGTCTAGATAAAAGAATGTCAAAAAGCAGAAAGAAACAGTAAAAACCATGTACCAGGTGGCCGACCCCTTTATCTATATGGCCGGCCCCCTTATTACTAAGGGAGCCGCCCTTTTGAGCAAAGGGGGGGCGCCACCTGGAAGTGTCCAGAAAATCTAGGTTTTTGTTTTCTTGCAGGAAATGGTAAAAAGGTGGGCTGTTTTGTGTCTATTTTGCAGCAAGCCTTAATTTTTATGGCAATCAAGACTAATTCACATAACACTTAGCAAGCAAAAATGTATGAATAAGCATGCAAGGAGGCAAAGAAATGTATGATGAAGAGCATATTAATTTGAGTATATAGTTGTAATGCTCCTAGGATTAGTGTTTCATAAAATTTCTTAAGTATGTCGCAAACACATCAAATGAGACTTGCGTTTGTATTTATAATCCTAGTGTGTGCCTAAATGCGACAAATGTGGAGTAAAGATTATTTCGACTCTAAAACAAAAACCTAAGAAATAATCCAAGTACCCTTATATAATACTAGTATTGATGCTCGAGGGAGTAAATATAAGAAGCCAGAAAGTATGCGCGCACGGATATCAGATATATCAAGGAGAGACTCTAAATTTTGAAAAATAGTCATAGCCTAGGTTTTGAATACGACCCAGTTCTCTATGACCGCAGCTCTGATACCAATCTGTCACACCCCCAAAATTAGACGGCAGCAGAAAGGTAACATTGGGGTGCGACATCATGGAACAAGAATTACAAGTCACGGAAAATGACCTCAAAATGAGACGTTTTAAAAATACATTTCAAATCACATTCGATACATTAAAACATCAGAGTTTACAAATAGGTCCAACAGTTTCAAAATAACACAAGTGTTTAAACATGATAAAATGTTTAGATAAATTTTTTATTGAATATAATAATAGAAATTCTTTACAAAACATGGTATTTTCAAAGGAAGTTCTATCGAATGTATAAAAATAAAGAGTCTTCGAAATTCATATCCGCGCGGCTTCCCTCTGAGCACCATACATGTAAAACCTGAGATAAAACATGCTAAAAAGGTCAACAAAATTGTTGAGTGAATTCATAGGTTTTAATAAGTAAACAGTATTTAAGTAAACCAAATTATGTTTGTAGAAATCGAGTATGTGCTCCAAAGAGCAGTTTAGTGGACTGTAATATTTAAGTAATGTGGACGAGTGAAACACATTCATCATGTCTAAAGATAAGTATTATTATACTAAGCTAATGACACCAAACATTAACATATGTTGTGAGAGGAAGTTGGTGTTGCTAGACATCTAAGTATTTTTCTCCGAGAGTTGGTGCGGCCAAACACCCAGGTGTTTTTCTCTCTTAGAGTTGATGTTGCCAAACACCCAAGTATTATTTAAAATGTAAATGCTTCCGAAATGTAAAACAAGCATGTAATCTCTCTTAAGGAGTTTAAGGTAACATTTAGGTAGTAAAGAGGGGCTATGAACGCAAACTGTCAGTTATAAGTACTTGTGTATATAAAAACAATTTAGCATGTATCTCACCCCAAAATAGTTCAAAATCAGTATAAAATAAGTAAAAGCAGGGGCTATGAACTCACAATTTCGGTTTTAAGTACTTGTATATATTAAAAACAATCAAGCATGTATCTCACCCTAAAATAGTTCAAAATGAGTATAAAACAAGTAAAAACAGGGGCTATGAACTCACAATATCGGTTTTAAGTACTTTTGTATATATTAAAAACAATCGAGCATGTATCTCACCCCAAAATAGTTCAAAATGAGTATAAAACAAGTAAAAGCAGGGGCTATGAACTCACCTTGATAGCGATATGATATGGATTAACGTAAACTACGTCGAGAATAAATGAGAAATCCTAGAAACAACCTAGAAATAATGACGCGACTTTAGAAAATAAAGTAATATGCAACACATGAAAACAAGTAAGGTTTATAAAATATTTTTCATAAAAAGTATGGCATTGTACTTAAGGTTTTATAAAATATGATTTGCCTAAAATGTAATGACTAAGACTGAATTAATAAAGCCCAAAACATGTATTTATTTTTATTTCTTATAATTCCTACTAAAAGTGCACACGCATTCTTTTTAAGTCAAAAATAACATGTTTATTCTAAAATTCTGAATTTACCCAACTTCCCAAGCTTATAAATCTAAATCCGTAAATGATATAAATTCGGGGTTTTCGCCTACGGAAAGGTTTTTGAGTCTAGTTTACAGATTTATGGGCCCTACTGCCCCAAAAGTTCCAAACACAAGTGAAATTACCAATTTACCCCCGAATACCAAAGCTGATTATTTTCTCGTTTTTACCACCTCACTAAAATTGGCGTATCTCCTAAACCGTGTATCCACAGAGGCTGAAACACATGCCAAAATTTAAGTTAACTCAATATCTACAACTTTTAGTTTTACAAAATTGGGGTCTACCCTACAAAATACTATACTTATTTTCAATTCAAATTCTTGGTTCAAAACCCGACTAGTTTTACCAATTTGGTCATAAATCACTCATCGGACATCCTTAGACCTCCATACGAATGGCCGCGTGTAACTAATACATTTATTTAGAACCCTATTAAGTTTCCCAAAACTTCATAGGCCAAAAATATTTCGAAACACACCCATCTATCTGCTGGTCAAAATCTGTCCAAAAACTCTTTTTACAAAACCAATTCAATCAAGTGTTTACCTTAAGAAATTAATGTACAATGCCATAAAAACTTATATCACACACTCAAGAACACCATGAACCAATCATTTTCAGAAAACACATCAAAATGCATAACCTTTATGTAAAAAAAATAAGGAGATCAAGAATTCTTACAAGGATTGAATAGAAGCTAGTGAAACCAAAACAAAATCCACCCTCTTGTTCTTGTTTCAAATTCGACCCAAACCAAACACCAACAACCAAATCTTGTTTCAATACCCTTAAAATACCTTAGCCAAAATCCATATAAAACCCTAAAATCAAATCTTGAAGATGATCTTCCAAATAAAATCAAAACCAACAATAAAAAACCTAGTAAAACCACAAATATTCACCTACAACCTCAATCCAAATCCATGCAACAACTCCTCCAATGAACCTACAAATTCAGCCCCAAAACCTAATGAAAATGATTTGTTTTTTGATTTCAAAATAAAGCTACAAACACAAAGAAGGTGACTACACAAGTCTTTAAGATGATTATCAAGAAAAGAGCCTTAAAAAGCTCTTTTCGGGTACAAGATAGGCACAAGGAGTCTTGTACCCTTGTTTTACCTATGTAAACACCCATAGAATGGCAAGATGAGGAGGAGGCTGAGAAGAATAACTTTTCCAAGATAACTCCTTGAATGAAAAACAAATCAAGGAGCTTGTTAAGGATGATAAAACAAGCATTTTTGAGTATGATTCTTCTGTTTAATCATAATTTTGAGTGGTGGTTGATGGTGGTGATATGGTGAAAAAAATTTTGGGAGGAGGAGGAGGAAGAGATCTGTGTTTTTAGTGAGAGAGTAGATAAAAGTGTGTGAGAGAAAGAGTGAAGTTATGAAAGAAATAATGGCAAGAATGGAGAAATGAAGCACATAAAAGTGTGAAAGGAAGCCAACACTCCCATTGGTTGATATGGGAGGTGGGGAGGATGGTTTTGGGGTCTCTAGGAGGACCAATTTACTTATTTTTTGATGTTAAATATAATTATGTATGAATTTATTAAGTGTAGGTAATATCTTGTATGTTAAATGTATAAAGTTTTGTGTAAAAAGGTATAGTTTTGTGTATAATGTGTAGAATATTGTGGGTTAAATGTAAAATGTACTAAGTAATTTTGGTTAAGAGTGAATTTATACCCTTATATCATATTAAAGTGTTTTAAGTTCATTATACGAAGCGTAGGTGCAAAAACGTAAAAATTTACGAAATAACGGGTTTACCGGGAGACTTGCAAGTTATAATGAACGAAGTGACCTAAGTTCATAAAAATGAATGTATTATGTTTATTTATGATTATTTACATTGATTTAATGACCTTTGAATTAGTCGTTGAGACGTTTTACTAAGATCGTACGTAGAAGGCACGATTCTAAACTAAGGTTCCGAAAAATAGAAAGTTATGTACAAAATGACCCAAATAATTTATAATTGAAATTAATGAAATTGAAATATGACATGAATGGTACCCAACACTAACGGTTGTTAGCTTGGATTTTTGATGGTTGTCACATAAGGGGGGCGCCCATCTGACGAATTTATTTTACTAATTTTTCGATTTTGGCATGTTAGTTTTGGTTGTAGTTCAATGTTTTTGTTCACTTTTGAGTGAATAAAGTTCCTATTAATATTTGTAGGGATATGGATACTTAATGAGAACTTAATCAATTTGTTCCATCATTCCTAGACCTAGACGTAAGTAGTTAAAATGTTTACGTTTAAGAGGTTTAGTTAGAATGCCGGCAATGTTATCTTCCGATGAAACATTCTCTATGGAAATATTCCCTGTTTGAACATTGTCACGAAGGAAATGGTGACGAATTTCAATGTGTGGGGGTGGTAGGAGTATTAGGGCAGGAGAGTGTGTTAGCGGAGGTGGTCTGAACTATCATATACCCCCTTTGTTATCACACATTATAGGAATGCCATCTAAACTAATGCCATAATCTATGAGAGTTTGTTTCATCCATAGTGCTTGTTGGCATGCCTTTCCGACGCCTACATATTCGGCTTCGGTAGTGGAAATAGCAAGAGCGGTTTGCTTCTTCAAAAACCAAGATGTTAAACAACAATCCATAAACGTGCAAATACCACTAGTGCTTTTTCGGTCCACGTAATATCCCGCATGATCAGAGTCCGCATATACTATGGTTTCTATGCCGGACCCCTTAGGATACCATACTCCAAATGTAGTAGTGTCCTTTAAATTATCAAGATACGTTTAACAAGAACCGCTTTCAAGGTTGTAGAGGTTTTGGGATCCTCTTGGAAGCGTGCACAAAGGCAAACACTAAACATGATATCGGGCCTACTTGCCGAGTATAATAAACTACCTATCATACCTATATATTTGGTATTATCTACGGACTTACCTTCTTTGTCTTTTGTGAGTTTCGTTTCCGTAGACATAGGAGTTTTCATTGGCTTAGAGTCTTCTAATCCAAATTTCTTAAGCATATATTTTATATATTTTGTTTGATTAAAGAATATGCCATCTTCTAATTGTTTTATTTGTAAACCTAAGAAAAAATTTAGTTCACCCATCATACTCATTTCAAACTCATCGTGCATGATCTTGGCAAAATCGTCACACAATTCTTTACAAGTTGATCTGAATATAATGTCGTCGACATATATTTGGACAATAATGAGGTTGGAGTCTTTCTTTTTAGTAAAGAGTATGTTATCTACCATTCCCATGGTATAATCATGTTTAATAAGAAAGGCTTTCAATCTATCGTATCATGCTTTAGGAGCTTGTTTAAGTACGTAAAGCGCTTTCTTGAGTCTATAAACATGATTAGGTTTTGCGAAGTCAATGAATCCCAGAGGTTGTGCCACGTAAACCTCCTCATTGATAAAACTGTTAAGGAATGCACTCTTTACATCCATTTGAAATAATTTGAAGTCTAGTGCGCAAGCATAAGTTAATAATATTCTTATGGATTCTAATCTAGCTACGGGTGCATAAGTTTCATCATAATCAATTCCTTCTTGTTGATTATAACCTTGGGCAACTAGCCTAGCTTTATTTCTAGATACAACACCATTTTCGTCGAGCTTATTCCAATATACCCATTTAGTTCCAATAATGGTCATATCCTTAGGATTAGGGACTAATTTCCAAACATCATTTGATATAAATTGGTTTAATTCTTCTTGCATAGCCATTACCCAACTTTCATCTTTTAAAGCTTCATTTATATTTTTAGGTTCTATTGTTAAAAGAAAACAAAAGAAATTACTTTTGTCTTGAGCTTGTGATCTAAGAGTTCTTTGATTTAGGTTACCAATAACATTTTCTAGTAGATGACTTTGTGAATCTTTAATGTTTATGATTTCATTGTTTTCTAAAGATTTATCTTCGAGATCATTGCCTAAGGGTCTTGTTTTATTAACTCCAATAGCTTCTTCTTCGACTAAATCATCATCCTCCAATGGTGATGTTTTAGGTGGGGAGGAGTTTCATCGAATGCCATATTTAAGGATTCTTCGACTTTCATTGTTTGTTTGTTAAGAATTATATAAGCCTTACTATTTTGCGACCTTCGTACGACTTTGGGTCAAACTTGGTGAGGTAGTATTTTGTATTAAGAATGAAGCATTTGCTTCTAAACAACTCGTATGGGGTTTTTCCTACCTCTTAACAACTCGTATGAGGTTTTTCCTAAAATATGTCTAATAGAAATTCTATTAATTATATAGGTTGATGTATCGACCGAGTTACACCAAATTTTTTGTGTGGAATGGATTGTTCATTTGACATAGTCCTACTTATTTCTTGTAGAGTGCGATTCTTTCTTACTACTACCCCATTTGATTGTGGAGTACGAGGAGCGGAGAAATTGTGCGAAATCCCTTAAGTCACAATAGTTTCCGAATTGTACTTCATTATCAAATTCCCGACCATGATCCGTTCTAATTGACACTATGGAACATCCTAATTTATTTTGAATCATTTTACTAAACATTTTGAACTCTTCAAAAGCTTTGGTTTTATTTCTAAAAAATCTAGTCCATGTATATCGACAATTATCATCCACAATTACTAAGGTATAACGATTTCCCCCATAGCTTCGTATGGCGGAAGGGCCAAATAAGTCCATGTGTAATAATTATAAGCATCTAGTTGTTGATACCATATTTTTGTCTTTGTGACTAGCATGAGCTTGCTTTCCAATTTTGCAAGCGTTACAAAAATGTTGGTCAAATTTAAGCTTAGGTAGATTTCTAACCAATTCCTTAGACGCTAGAGATTGAATTAGTTGCATGTTTGCGTGACCTAATCTCCTATACCATAAGGTAAAGTTTTCATCTGAGGTTCTAAGACATATTTTATCATCCAGTTTATTTTCTAGTTTCATCACATATAAACCCTTTTTTCTAATTCCTCTACCTATGACTTTTTCATCTTTGATTATTTTGCTATCGTGTTCGGTAAATATTACTTTGCACTTATTATCACATATTTGACCAATACTAAGAAAGTTAAATTTTAGATTATCTACGTGCTCAACATTTTCAATAATTAGGGAGTCATGAGAAATCGTACATTTTCCTATGATGTTACCACGTAAATTACTTCCAAAGATAACGTTACTTCCATTGTATGCTTGGTATGTAGAAAATAGCCTCTGGTTCCCCGTCATGTGTTTTGGGCATCCGCTATCTTTAATCCATTCGTCGGGCTCCAAATTAATTCTTAAGCATATCTCGTTAGACGCTTGAGCTACAAGACAAGTTTCATCTTTATTCTTTTCTTCCTAATCTTCGCCACGATCACTCCATGCTCCTCCAATGAAAGCTCTTTGATTATTGTTTCTTGACGACTTTGGACACTCTCTGATGAGATGATTTGAATCTCCACATCTAAAGCATTTTCTTTCACTTTTACCATTTTTGTCGTCTCTACTTCTTTGCAATGACTTTCTTTCATCTCGTGGTTGTCTTACAAATCTTCCTCGTCTTTTGAAGAATTTCTTGAATTCTCTTACAGCCATGGCGTATTCTTCGTCTTCACTTTTGGAGGTCGAGCTATCTTCATCATTAGGTTCCTTTTTAGCCTTCAAGGCAAGAGATCTACTTTGTTCTCTTTTTCCTTTGACCATTTCAGAATCTTTCTTTATTATCACTTCATAAACTTTCAAGTTTACAATAAGTTTGTTGAGTGATAGTGATGTCAAATCTTTAGATTCTTCAATAGCCACAACCTTCGCTCGCCATTTAGGATTACGGAAACTAGAAAGGGGGTTGAATAGTTTACAGGTTCGTTTACATTTTAAAAGTTTGCTTTCAAAATATTTAGATTCGAGTTGTATGTTTAACCAATTCACAATATGAACAAACAATATAACAATCTAAACTAAAGCTAAATAACAATGACAATAATATGAAGAGATAAGGAAAGGAACAATCAAACCAAGACGCCAAGATTTTATAGTGGTTCGGCTACGAAGCACCTCTCGCCCTACTCTACTTCCCAAGTATCCTACTCGAGATTTCACTATGTCAACAAGCTACCTTTAGGCAGAGAAAACCGTTTACACGTCGCTTACGTTGTTTTCTGACACTAAGCTAAATGTCGAGTCCTAATCTTAGCTAGAACCGATCTACCACTTCACAATCACTACACAATTACTAGATCTACACTATCGGATTTACATACAATTCGAATCACATAAATACACAAGATAATTACAATAAAGATTTGGTACTTAGAAGATGAGAGGAGAGATCACTAAGTAATAATTGGTTTATTGGCGAATACGAATGTTCTTCTCTTACACTTAAATGAGAAAGAAGAGATGAGAAGAAGAGATTAGATTACTTGAAACAAGATCTAAGAATGTCAGTGATCAAGAGATTTAGAGAGAGAAAGAAAATTTTAGAGAGAGAAAGTAATCTGAAAATTTCGTGCTAAGAGGTCTGATTTTCTGCAAGGAATGGAGCAGTATTTATAGGCAGAAAAAACCAACGATCACTGGTGGGCGGTCCTGGCGATCCCAGATATATTTGGGGGCTGCCAGGCCTATAAGGGGGCCGCCTAGTAGACTATGCTCCCTTTTTGTCTTTTTGTGGGGAAGGTTGTATCTGGTATGGAACCTTCTATTTTGGGGGGAAAATTTGAAATTCAAATTTTAAGTTTTTAATAAAACTTATTTTGCATAATTAATTTTGTGAAATTCTTTTGTAAAAATGTGATGGATAAGAGAAAAATCTTTTCTTGATCACTAATCATGCTTAATGATTTGTTTGTTCATACCTTAAGTGATTACTAATCTTAGAAATGAAATTTTACGATTAATAATTTGTAAACGTTTAATTTTATCGTAAACGTTTTTACATTTTGTTATTATCAAAACTTTGAGAGGTCAAAAAATATAAATAACGTTCTTAGACATTATTTGCATTAACACTGTCTATAATGATTCAATATCATACTTGTGAGAATTATGTGGTAAATTGATAAACAACCCAAATAAAATGATGTTTAAGACCCTTCCTTATGTTGACCGACCAGGTTGGGAGGAATTCATATGTATGCATATTTGATATAAGCCATTCTTAATGCGCTCGTGATGATGTAGTATATAAGCCAAAAGGATACTATGTTATCATTGGTATATATGCTTGTTATTATGATTACCCGTCATATATGACTTGTATGCTTTATTTATATAAAATCTTGCTCTATCTCTATGTATTATGTTATGTAGATCATGCCTTGTTTCTTGCTTAGTCAATACACACGTTTTGGCTAATTGATATTTGACAATCAATTGGCTTGTTACTGAATAAACAATCTATGAATTGCTATAAATCTCGTGGAACGACCTGGACTTATCTAATACTATATTACACTCGAATACGGTATACTTGCCCGAATGTTGTGTTTTTAGTCAAAATTGGTATTTCTAGTATTATAAATTTAAAGCTTGCAAAACACACATCAGACATCAACAATGATAGCTGAGTATGTCTTAATTTATAATGCAAAATCCATGCAATGTTGTTTTGAAATTTGATCAATGGACTCAAAATTATTAACTCCATTTCAAAGCCATTGAAGATTTACTGCGATAATAGCGCAGCCGTGAGCTTCTTGAGCAGTAATAGTTAAACTAGAGCTGGTTTATACCTCAATACAAAGTACTTATTCGTACGTGAAAAAGTAGAGGAACAATGTGTATGTATCGAGCATATTAGAACTCATGAAATGGTTGTGAATCCGCTAACTAAAGGTCTACCACTGATGACATCAAATAACATCTATTTTATAGCATCATTTATTTCATCTTTATTGCTCACTTCACATTATTTATGCATGAATTAGTACTTAATTATTTATATTAGTTATTTGCAGTAAATATGGAGCAATTGGTGAAGTTTAACTAAAAGGCGCGCATTTTGGAGCTTAAATGAATAAATCAAGAGCTGTTGTTTCCTAACATCTAATTACCGTATCCATCAGGAAGATACGCACATCGTGCTCCTGACAATTACAAGAACCGCGAAGACTTAAAGACCTATACGCCATATCCAGAAGATCTCATACGACGTATTCACGGATAAATTCAAGGAATATTTTGAAATATTATAATCATGGTCCCCACTCCAAGTTTCCCCAATACACCGTATTGACTTACTCCAATACGTCGTATCGACGTAATTCTAGACTCTATAAATCCGAACACTAAAAATGATTTTAAGCATGCAAGTGAAGCCCTAAACCACCAAGTCGACTAGCAGACATATAAATGAGCATTGAAGGTCCGTCTAGAGCCTCAAGATCATAGGAAAACTCTTGTAATCTTCGCACAACCCAATACGCGTTCGGTTATCGTTTTTTACTTTAATCGTTCATATATGAAACCGTGTGTATTTTTACATTGACTATCGACTGATACCTTTAGGTATGAGCCATGTTTATGAAGATTTAATGTTTGGTTTGTCTATCTAGAATGTTTATTACTTGTTGCATGTTAATTATATTTATGACATGATACTTGTTTATGTTTGATTATGCGTTTAATCTATCAATGAATTGGATCTAGTTTATGGACCAAGTAGGCAAAGTAATGGAGAATAACCTGTATATATTTGTATGTGACTTTGGAATTATAGAACCGTAACTGTAACTCGCCAGTGTCTCCCCCGGTTATAAAGGGTGGTATAGCTAAGCGGTGATTTAGGATTTACAAATGCATCCTACGACCATGCTTGGAGCACTACTGACCGCGGACTACCAGCATATATAATTCGATTGAACATAACTGGGTAAAGTCTTGATGAGCTAGGGTTCAATATTCATCGATATTGGATTCCTAAGATAGATTATAATTAACTAGTGTACGCTTATGACACATTCATTAATTGTGAAAGGATTATCTGAATAACATTTTGGAAGAAGTCCCTCCTAAACCTTGCGAATGATATAACACCAACATAGTAAAATAATCATTGCACCTTAGACAAAAACCTGTGTTTTAGTAGATTATTCATGGTTGATATGTTTCCTTACATTAGTGCTTGACCGCTTCTCTATTCTTTGTCTATCTTCTTGTGTGTGTTTACTGCTTTGCTTGTTATCAATTTAGGAATAGACTTAAAACCAATCTCATGCCAGTCTCTCAGGCTGAAAACCCCCCTTTTACAATTTGTTTAGGTTTAACTTAGAATAACTTAGGACTAACTTAGATAACTAAAATACTAATAATTAAGTGTTAACGTTTTCGCTCTTAGTGATTGACACCCTACTTACCAACGAAGTTACAACTGATTGGGTACACTGCCCGTTAGTGTTCTTTTAGGTAAAGTCGGCAAAATATAAATAGTAAAACTTGATAACAAATAATACCTATGCACAACGACACATCAAGTTTATGCGCCGCTTCGAGGAGTGAAATTGTTTAATTCTTATTTATTAGTATTTTTAGTTTAGTTTAACTTAGATTAGTTTGCATTGTATATTATTTCATATTGTGTGTTTGTTTGCATGTTTTCTGCATTTAGTTTAATTTTTACTACTTTCACTACTTTTTGTCTAGTCATGTTGCTGCAAGGAACTGACAATCCAGGTACTACTATGGAAGAGTATGTTCGGTTTGAAACAGAAAAAAGCTCTTAGGAACGGTAAGGTTTATAACTGGGAAATTGTTAAGTATGGGATGTTCAATTGGTGTCTTGATGATGTAGACATAGACATCCTATGATTCTTTGAACCAAATTTTCCAGCTATAGTTTACAATGATGCTTTAAAATTAAAGCCCGATCTATCTTTTGAACCAACATTTGACCATGACACTAACCAGGAAAATGAAACATCATTACCCGAATCTAATTGCGAGGGTCTTAACTCTAGGGCAGAACAAAGATCTTTAAGAAAATGATTTTTCTAAAAAATAAAAAATTAACGTTTTAAACATTGCTGAGGATTTATTTTCCTATGAAATTCCTTCCACAAGCAACTTACAATTAGATGAGGGGATTGATGATGACAAAATAGGTGTCAAGACATTTTCTAAAGGCTCGCCCAGCAAATCATGCGGTGGTACGACCATTATTGACCTAGATGCCTATTTGGCGGATGGGAATTGCGGTAAAGCAATTAATGAATTTTTCGCAATTAAAATTTTTATCTGTAAGGGAAATACGAACACTATGGTTTGTAACTACTTACATGATGGGATGCCATAGGGTCTATTAAAAACCTTTACGTGCCAATGGGCATCCCGTTTGACCCTAAGCTATTTTATAAGGATGAAAGGTATACATGTTTAAGAGAACTAATGGGAAAGGGTGTTGTTGATCCCACTTCAATGGATCTTTAAATTTCTTAGCTTGTGTAAGGTTTAGTTATGCAAGATAAATCCTACACAACTATGATAGAAACTTTGTTTGATAATACTAAAGATTATGCGGAATCTAATCTTTAATATAAGAAGAATTCTTCAATGAAATAGTAACACAAGAACACAATTTAATTCAACAATAAAAGCTCCAATATTATTACAAATAATATGAATACTCTCCTAGTATTAGGGTTACAAAACCTTAAAGCTATGACAATTCTATGAATGACTCAATTTGATACTTTGATACATACAATTCTATACCCTAAGACCTCCTTTTATACACCGAGTCCTAATGGGATTACAATATTTTCCTAAGTTATCATGATCTTCTAAACAAATAACTTATATGTATCTTTTACAAAAATATCTCATACATATCCCATAAGCAATCTTTATCTTTTCTCTGAGCAGTATTTATCCTTTCAGCAATTGCAATCTTTTAGCAGTTATAACTTTTATACCAGCATCATTAACTTTCAACACCAATAGTAGTAACTTTTATACCAGCAGCACTAATTGTGTACAACCAGCATTAACTACTTAGGAAGTTTTCTTCAATCTTCACCAGCAGTACTAAGTTACACTAGCAGTACTAACTTTACTCTAGCAGTACTAATATTACTAGCAGTAGTAATATACACTAGCAGTAGTAACTTACACTAACAGTAGTAATATACACTAGCAGTACTAACTACTTAGTATATTTTTCATTAAGATTACTAACAGCACTAATTTATGCTTAGCAGTAGTGACTAATACCTTAACAGCAGTAACTTCAAGAAGACTTTTAATCCCAACAGGTATTATCTTGCAACGTGCAAGAAATAATTTTTTGGATGTAAAGTACGGCGTATAATGTTCATCAAAACGCTTATAAGAACTCTTAATAAAATATTATAAACTTAAATTGGTTAACTGATACGGCGTATTGGGAAAGACTTATAAATACCCATCAGCATGTAAACTGCATGCATGTCGAAAACAACTCATGACGGCTGAATAACTCTTGAGGAGGACTTTATTTTGCTTTTGATTTAATTGATTCAGTCTTTCCTAATCTTGGGACGAGGTATGTTTCTTTCCCTTAATCATCATTTGTTTCACTTGAACTAAGGTTTCGAGTTCTTGAGTTGGTATGATTCTTGTTTAAACTTTATCGAATACCGAAATTGGTGGCGTTCTGATGTGACATTACGAACGATATATCATAACCAAGATAAACGTATAATGGGGTTTTGATTAAATCGGGTAGAATAGAGTATAACCTGTCCAACTTATGTCAGTTGCAGTCTATATGGCGTATTCATTCTTGAATACGGCGTATCGCTTTCAAACTTACCTATACGGCGTATCAAGTTTACTTGATACGGCGTATTAATTGTCTGAGACATGAACAAAACCGCATCTTTACATTCGGGAATCGTAGACGATTTTCTTTAAGCATGTCCTACTAACGATTTCCTGATAATTTTTCAATATGTATAGGATTAAGAGAGTCTCTAGCAACATGCACGAGGAAAAGTCCATGGAGTTCAACTCATTAAAGTATGATTTTGAGTGGTTTAAACATGACCACCTCTTATGGAAGGATTCAATGAATTTTGCAAATGATGGTGGGGGAAAGGAAGATGCGAGCAATAGTAGCTGGAGTACTTATGTCCCCAATGATGAGTAGAAAAGCATGGAGCGGGAAAGAAATGTCCAATGCATGTAGTTAAAGTGTATAAGAGATATTGTGCTTAATTGATCAATGATGATGACTTCGAGCAAATGTGTGATTATTTGCTTACCAAAGACACCACTTCCTTAATGAATGATATGGATGAAAGATTTGAAGGAAAGAAGTTCAAATTGATTGGAACACCAAGCGAGAGAATTGCTAGTCTAGACCAAGAATTCGACAATTAGGCAAAATCCAATGGGTTTTTTAACACCAGATGAAGATCGAGATTGGTCCGAAATATTTACCAATAGTTGAAACGCAAGTCAAGTCCTTAAGACTTTACTGTAAAGAAAAGTGCTTGCCGGGAGACAACCCGGAATGTTTTTATTTTTATCGAGTTTGTCTTCCCAGTTAGCCGATACGGCATATTTAATTCAGTGGATACAGCGTATTAACTATCTGGATGATATCCAGTTTTTATTTTTCTGCATTTAAAACTTTATTGTCAGTTTAGTCTATATGGCGTATTCGTTAAATGAATACAGCGTATTAGGCGACTGACCCGTACCTCAGATACTTTTTACAGGTCTTAATACGGCGTATCGACTTTCTGAACCATTTTAGGATTTTTATTTTCTGATTTCTAACCGAACGATAAACTAGAGATAGAATTTGCAATCGGTTTTTCTTATATCTTATACAGGACCTTACTAAATGAAAATGACGACTTTGGTGGAGTATATATTTTGGAATTCTGTGTGCTGTAGTCATGCTGGCATTTCAAACCTGCATTTACAACATACGATCTTGCTCACTAACGCAACATAGAGGATCATACCAAGCAAATCCCAGGGGAGTTTCTCGTTCTAATTCTTTTAATTTCCTGTTTTTAATGTTATATTCATACAACAAGGTCGTTGTATATCTCAAGTGGGAGGAGGAGAATTAGAACGCCTACTTGTTCATGTTTTCATAATAAAATGCCTAATTTATGCCAAAAATTAAATTTGCTTAGCATAATTTTATGAAATTATTAGTTGCATGACCCCGCACACATAACCCTTATTAGATATTGTGAGGATTTAAGCCTTATCCGTTTCTCAATTTTTACCCAAATTCCACAAAATTATGAGTGTGCCGGTGAACTAGTAAACTTTAGAACTTGGCTTTGTATATCTATTCGAGACCACAATAATAAGCACTGTTTTAAATAGATGGAGTGACCTTTCTAAACAGGTAAATTTTTAGGATTACACTAAAAAGCCTATACATGTGTTATTGACTAACCACACCGGTTAGTTAACCCCTGTATAAACCCTTTTGTTTACTCTCATTTTTAAAGTAAGATACCCCAAAAAAAAACCGCTGAGCCATTCCTTTCTTTTCATACACCACCAAAAATTTGTTTTGTTAAACCTTTACACCTTAGCCTACCCTATTATAATAAGTCCTTTAATCTTGTGCTAGTTTTCTTTATGGAAAGGTATGTATATCTTGTTCGAGATGTTTAATTTAGCTATATCTGGAATGGTCGAGAGATTGCACAATGCAATTTAAGTCACAAGATTGAGATTACTATCCATGGTTAGGTCGGGAAAATTGCATAATGCAATTGGAATGTAAAAGTAGTAGTTCGCTCGTGTATTTTTACAACTTCGTTATTATGATCGAATATTAATTATTCAAATTCATCGTAGTCATGAGATGGTGAAATTCTACAAATTAGATTTATTTTTAGTGGTTTATGTAAAAAAATAAAAAAATAGAAAATCGCAACAAAAAAGATGAAAAAAGTTGAAGGTTGTTCGTTGCTACGTGTTATAAACCAACGGTGTAAAGTTATTTTGTATATTTTTAGTTGGTCGCAGTATAAGCCAACTGGTAGATATCATCACTATTGTTGTATAGTATGTATATTATGGATGATTGGGAGTTGACCGTTATTAGAACGCCAACTAAGGGTTGTTTTCATTGATCTTTGATCAAGACGTTTTTCGAGTCTGGTTCGTGTCTACTAAACATGAGGTAGTCTATGATTTGTGTCTTTTTCATGGGATGGTCGGGAAAGTAACTAACAACACTGTTCTTTATTTGTTTGACTTAATCTATTTGTTTTTTCTTTTTATTTAACTACAATTATTTTCCTTCTTATCCCTAACCTTTGTTTTGCTCGAATGAGATGCGAGCAATCACATTATCTATTCATCGTTATGATGTGTATGATGTGATTTTGTCCGCCTTGTTGGGTATTACTATTGGTAAAAGGAATAGAAGATGCCGCCCCCCAAACCCAAATATTGTTCTTCATACTAACCTTTGGTTTTATTCGAATGAGGGATCGATCAATCATGTATGTCTATTTTATCATTATGGATGTGTATATATGATTTTGTCACCCTTGTTGGTTTACAATTATTGGTAAAGATTACTAGTCCTATTCTTTAGCTTATTCAAGTTAAGGAGTAAGTAATCACATATGTCTATTCGCGTCCGTTATGAGAAGTGTATGGTGTGGTTTCGTCGCCTTTATAGAAATTGTCTCGGATAAGAGATTGAAAGAAAGATCAAACCTTTAAACCTTTTTAAACCTAAATTTTACTTTTTTAGACTTATTACGCTTATCTATATGGGGAGATATGTAATCCTTGCCAAAAAGGCTTGAGATATCACACTTACACGACCGAGCAATTTAGAGAATTAGTTACATGTTAACCGACATAGATTAATTGAGTGATTTTAGTGGATTTCATATTCCTACTTTCATGAGGGTATGTTGTGTCTAGTAATTAATGAAAAGTTCTTATAAGGGAAAAATCCTAAACTTAGTTGGATACAATTTCATAAGTTTTCTAAATCACTTGAGGACAATAAAGTGTCAAGTGGGGTAATATTTAATGATATCAAAAACTCAATTTTATAGCAATCTGTTATTCTATCTTATTGCTCATTTCACATTATTTAGCATGAATTGATACTTAATTATATTATATTATTTATTTGCTGTAAATATGAGCCAACTGGTAAAGTTAAACTAAAAGCCGCATTTTTTGGAGCTTAAAATAAAGAAATCAAGAATTTGTTTTTCTGACTTCTATAACGTCTATCCATCAAGAAAGATACGATGTATTTTGCGCCGAACTCACAGAATCCACCACGAAGACTTAAAGACCCATAGAAGCTGAATCCAAAAAGATCTCATACTCTCTACACGATAAAACTCAAGGAACATTCTAGAATATTATAATCATGGTCCCCACTCCAAGTTTCCCCAACATGCCATGTTGACTTACTCCAATATGGTGTATCGACCTAATTCTAGACTCTATAAATATCGAACCCTAAAAATGATTTTAAAGCATTCAATTAAGCCCCTAAACCTCCAAGTCATAGATAAATAAATTAATAGATGTAGAGAGGCAGATTTAAAAAGGAGCATAGAAGTCAGTAAAATCCACCAAGATCATAGGAAAACTCTCGTAATCTTCGAACAACCAAATACGCGTTTGGTTATTGTAGGATCGTTTATTTCATAACACGGTGATGATTCTTGTGATTGGGCTAGTTTCTAGAGAGAGAAACACATGAGAGAGAATATCTAGAGAGAGAAAATGTGTTTTCTATGAAAAGAGTAAATGACTAGCTTGCCTCTTCCAAAGTTGGAAGAGGCTTATATAGTTTTTACAAAATACCGGGTATTAGTACCCGGCTTAAAACCGAAAGACATACGATTAACTATTACACTACGAACTATTATAAACAATAAATATACGGGGTGACCGAGTCTTTTACTCATATCTAACAGTTATCATTTCTTTACTTTAATCGTTCATATATGAAACCATGTGTATTTTTACAATTACTATCGGCTGATACCTTTAGGTATCATCCATGTTTATGAAGATTTAATGTTTGGTTTATCTATCTAGATTATTTATTACTTGTTGCATGTTAATTATGTTTGGTTTTAATTGGTTGTCAAATGTTCAATAACCGTCAATTCTTATGCTGGAACAAGTTTGATTCACGTAGAATCTCACCATCGTTTCTTTCCAGTTGACACAAGTTTGATTCTTGTAGAATCGCACAAGTCACCTACCTAGAGCTTGTTTGATGTAGGCTCTAGCAGGATTTCCATCTTCATAGTGAATACCTTTCGTATCACACAGATGTTCAGGCAATATCACAGGATATTGCGTAGACACAAAGATAACTTGTTTCACAAGTTTTGACAGACAAGATAAAAGCAATTGTCCTAACGAGATTAATGATAGCTCCGTGGCTCTAGACTCAAAAGTGCGGCTTAGATATTAGTGATCGAAGGTTAGAGCTGACGCCGACCAGTTTCAATACCGACTTACCTCGGAAGTGAGTGAGACAGAAGATTGCATGATTAGTCCTCCGAGACAAATGAGATGAACAAGTTCTTCAAGAGAAACTCGAATGGCTGGGAAAGGGTTGTGCATTCAATCACTGTGTCCATGATGTCGTCTTCAAGTCAGCAATCAACTTGTGATTCTGACAGCATATGTATTGACCGACCCGGTTTCCAGCTAAGAGAATGAGGGCTTCTTTCTTACACCCTTTATCCACATTCTTTTCATTCTTCAACACCCTTCAGTTGCTTAGCCGAGACCTTCATTTACATAGCACATTGTTGGGTAAATTCCGTACTCAGCTCCATCCTCAGTCGCACAATTTCCTTGTTCTTACATTACTCTTTAATCATACCTAAGACCTTACAACTATGGATTGTCCTGGGTAATCCCTCCGTTTTCTGCAGGAATCAAGGAACGAGTACCTACCCTTACCATCCTTATAAACTTCGATAAAGAAAATACATGGTCATCATTTGTAACATTCACTTGCATAAAATCACTAATTGAAAAACTCAATCAGGTACGTATGAAAAAACTATCAAAGTGTATATACCACGATTGTTTTTGCATTTCAGAAACTCCCCCTCAACCGTTGCATCGGATGACAGAAAATGTTTTAGCACATGGGGTGGAGAATACACCGTTGAGAACCTATATGTATGATCATAATTAGTACAAGCTTTTTATGGAACATATTAATGCTCCTCCTCCATCGTTGAGGAATGTGTTGTGTTAGATATGAAATATTGAAATTTTTTTCGTAAACTCAAAACCTGGTTTTTTTAAGTTTAATGAAAAACTCATTAAAGATTCATACACTGACAATAAACATCAAATTCCATACAAGTTAGAATGTACAAGATGTATGTTGCATATCCGATGATATTGATCTAACATTCCACTTCTCCATAATAGTTGGTAGCCAATATCTCTGAGTCTTCCACTAATGATGCAATCGAGATTCTGAACTTTAAACTTTCGCCTAATATCTCGATGACCTGATAGGTTTTTTGTAGTGGGAGTGGTGGTGGTGGAAGTGTTGATTTTGTATCAGTTGTATCTGTTTACGCTAGAAGGGGAACATCAGCTGATGCAGTGAGAGCTTTGAAGAATTTGGTTCCTTAGCTTCTTTTGTCCTCAAGACCCGGTTACACTTTCCAATAGGCACCCAGAATTTAAATTTGAACAAACACTCTCCCCTCTCAAACGATGACCCGTTTTCTCTGAAAGAGTTAGTAGTCATTGATTTGAGTGTCAAATGTCCGTATTGATTTACAAACAACACTTTACCACCCGTGGTTAACACAAATAATTTTTGATAATCAATTAAGAAAAATTTAATTATGTATCAAACACAAGACTTCTTCACTCCGAATTAAGAAAAAAATGCACTGAAACGTACATTAATCCTAAATTGCATGGATATAAAGTAATCCATGCCCGGGAAAAATTAATTACCCGTTGTTAGGAACAGTTGTCTTTAAGACACAATTCTTTCCTTTGCATGAAAGCCGGATGCAAGTCAAGTAATTGCAACCCATTTAGTAATCCAAAATGTAATTAAAATATTTACCAATCGATTTTTATGTACTTGTGTACACAGGATACATGAGTGATACTTCATTTACTCATCCTCTACTTCGTAAAGGCGTTTGAGGTTTCAGGGAAACTCTTCATACCCAGTCGTAGGAGAAAGAATTCAAAACGCTCATCTTGGTAAAGCTTTTTGAGGATATCTGCCAGTTTAGATAGTGTTTTCCACAAGTAGAGCTCAACCCCTCATTGTCCAATTGCTCTCGAATGAAATGTGTCGTATGTCCGATGTGCTTAATCGTCATGCAGGACAATTGTGTGCAAGCTTAAAGCATGGCTACTTTTGTATCAACAAAGTATAGAGAATCTTTATTGAACAAACGCCATAGTCTTTGGCATGAGATCTCATCCAAAGGAGTTTGAGCACAGCATCCAGACATTGCAATGTAATCAGCCTCTGTTTTGTAGATGGCCGTGCTTCTTTGCCTTTCTTTGATGAAACCAACTAACAATCTATCTCCCAAGAAACGAGCAATTCCCGACGACTTCTTCTCGAATCCAACATCCCGAAATCTGCGATCTGCTTAAGCATGTTTTAGTGGACATACATTGTCCTTCGGATACCAAAGACCCATGGTTAATGGTTCCTTTTAGGTACCGAAAGATACGTTTGATTGCTTCGAGGTCTTTTTGTAGGCTTAGTCCTGTATATCTAGCACACATTCACACATCGAAGTACAAGGTCTGTCTACTGCTGTAAGTACATTAGGGATCCAACTATTCCTCTAAATCGAGTTTGAGGTCAACAAGAATCCCATGAAGATCTGTCTAGTTTCAATCGATCCACCATTGGGTATCGACAGTGTCAGGAGAGATCCATAATATTTCTTTAAGGTTTCGAGAGCATATTTCTGGTTAATAAGATGCCTCTGGACTTTGAGAAACTAGTTAGTCCTAAGAAAAATACATTTGTCCCTTCATTAACATCTGAAATTTGGAGCTCAATTCTTTAGAAAATATGTGACACGCATTATGATCCTGTTGAGGCAAAAATGATGTCCGAACTACAGTTATATTTAGTACAAGTAGAATATGTAATTGCCAGGATTTGAGTGTGATAACTTGGATCCACGGCACCCTTGAAAAATTGTTGGCCAAGAAGAACTTTAGATAGTGTGTCATAACATGCCTTGTGCCTTCTTTAGCCCATAAAGAGCCTTCTTCAGACGAAAAAACGTGCGTAGGATTATCTTGGTCTTCCAAATCTTCAGGCTGACTGACAAAGACTCTCTTTAAGATCACCATTATAGAAAAGCAGTTTTGACATCCAACTAGGAGATGAACATATTTCTTGGTTGAAGCATTGCATGAATATACTGATGGCCTCTATCCGTGTAAATTGGAGCAAATGATTCTCAATCATACTATCCTCTGACGATGATCCCGTTGCAACTAGACCGAGCTTTGTTTTTCAGTACATCACCATATTCATCAAGCTTCATTTGTGATCCATCTTGAGAGCAATAACCATAACATAGATGGGCGAGGTCTAATTCCCATCACTTCAAGTCGAGTCAAACGTAAATTTCCTTCTTGCATGCTTGAAACCAGCATCTTCTATCACAGCCATTTTAAAGTTCTTGTGTTCGACTTGGACAAGTTCAGTATGGAAACAGCACCACAAACATCGATGCTAACTGTTTTCGGTAGAATACAGGTATGAGAGGGATTGCAATGCTGTTTTCAAGATGGTGATCTTTGTCCATCATCAGAATGACTGGAGGTTGAGAAACTTGGTTGGGTACAGTTAAACTAACATCCCTGATGTTGACTGTGCAAGAACGTAGGTTCTCCTCAACCAGGGTTAACAAAGAGAATGAAATGGTCAGCTTGATAATTTAGTTTCTTGATTGTTGGTCCAGTCAGCAACACCTTGAGGAAAGACTGGAGGATGCACTTGTGTGAGGTTGACAGTGAAGACTTGTAAAGGTGCAATCTTGAGCAATCGTTTGTAGAAACAGATGTAATTTGAAGAAACATTGGAGCGTTAAACAGTAGCCGTAGGGACTGGTTCACTATCTGTAGATTGATCAAAGTATTCATCGAACATCGGTTGGAATAAAATCTCCAGATCTTTATCTGTTGGTGGAATGTATGTAGTTGCAGGGACAGGCGATGGGGCGAGCCCTGAATTGAGTTGTCCAGGGGTCATCATGATAGGCTCGGGTCCTGAACTGATGCGTACAGGAGCCATTGTCTGATGCATCTCATCGAATGTGACGTGAATTGTTTCCATTAATCGACGAGTTCTCTTGTTGTAGATTCTATAGCCCTTCCTGCTAGGAGCATACCCAACGAAAATCCCAATGTCAGCTTTGGCTTGAAATTTTCCTAGATCTTCGCTATCATTTGTAGGATAGCACAGAGCACCAAATACTCGGAGAAATGTAAGATCAGGCTTCTTATCATGTACAAGCTCATAAGGGGTTTTGTTGTGACGAGTATGAATTAGGGATCGGTTCTGGGTGTAACAAGCAGTAGCTACAGCTTCTGCCCATAGAAACATCGGTGCTTTTGAGAATATCAGCATTGTACGTGCTGCTTCCACAAGTGTACGATTTCGTCTTTCGACAACGCCGTTTTGTTGAGGAGTTCTCGGAACAGACTTTTGATGAAATATGCCCACACCTTCATAGTATTTAGACATAACTTGGTTGACGAATTCCGTTCCATTATCTGTTCGGATGTATCTGACTGTTTTGTTGAGACCAACCTGTATTTGCTTAAGAAAGTTGATGACAAACTCTGGAGTTTCATCCTTTGATCTCAAAAACTTTACCCATGTGAATCTTGAATAGTCATCCACGATGACTAAAATGTATTTCTTCCCATTAATACTCTGGACTCTCATTGGACCACACAGATCCATGTGAAGGGTATGAAGAACTTCCATATTTATGTTTTCAGATTTTGGTTTGTGGGAGAACTTCTTGCTTTTTCCAAGTTGACAGGCTGAGCAAAGATGATCTTTTTCAAACTTCAATCTTGGTAGACCTCTAACCAGATCTTTTTGAGCAAGATCATTGATTGTGCCAAAGTTTAAATGGTTTAAACGACGATGCCACAACCATGATTTGGACTTGGAAGCTTTGGACAACAAGCATATTGGAGAAGACTTCATCATATCATCAATCGATATCGTGTACAAATTGGTGCTACGACTACCTTTAAGTAAGTCTGCACCATTAATATCACGAACAAAGCAAGAATGCTTTCTGAAGGCAACTTCAAGATCAGAATCACAAAATTGCCCTACAGAGAATAGATTGTGTCCAAGTCCCTCCACGTAGTATACTCTGGAGATCACACTGTCACCAATAACATAATCTCCATAACCCATGATAGCTCCGAAGTGATCATTCCCGAATCTGACTGTCCTGATGAACTTTTCCATAAAGTTCTTGAGCTTTGAATGATTCCCCGTCATATGTTTTGAACAGCCTGAGTCCAGATACCAAAGGATGACCTGTACGACCTGGAAGTTCCTGGTTTATCATTAAAAGTTACTTGCTTTTTCCTAGTTACAGGGGTAGAGGGAGCCTTGTTATCTCTTTCATTGAAACTTTTTGGGCAAGTGCCAATCACATATTCTAGCAATTCCTGAGATAGCTTAGTGTATTGACAAGCATAGTTAAGTGCATTATCCAGTGGTTTAACTACTCTAGCTTCCTCTACAATCTCCCTAACTGTTTCTACACTCTCCTTAAGATGGTTGATATAGGTTAAATGAGCACTCCTATTGTTCTTAAGGGGATGCGGGATGGGTTTAACATCAATGGCATACATGCCAGGCGCAAGAACTTTTGGTTTGACAGAGTCACTAGTGACACAGGACACTTTGCTTTTCAACTGAGCCTTTAGACTCTCAATTTCATTTAACATGGTAGATGTCTTTTCTCTAGTACGAACACGCATAATCTTAATGGAGTCATACAATTCCTTGTAATGTTGTTTGACCTTTTCTAGTTCTACTCTAATGCATTCATTTTGTTCAATAAGAGCAGTGACATCTTTAGCATTATAAGGCTCACAACTTCTGTCATTCACATTAGAGACTAGAACTTTTAAGTCTCTAATCACGTTGTCTTTTTCTTGAATTTGATGTTCGAGATTCTTGATCTTAAAGAATGAGTTAAAATCAGGTGCTTCTAGTGATTTTTGTGATTTGTTATTATCAAAACTTTATTGAAGATGTTGATACTTTAATTGCAAATTTAGGTATTCCCTTTCAAGTTTTGAAATATGTTTTGACTCATTATGAACTTTAGACATCTCAGCTTCAAGATCTAGACAACGTGATTTTTCCACATCATACAACAGTGATCGAAAATACAATTAGCTGATCGGATTATCATTTTAAATGAGTATTAGTTTTTTCTTTTACAATTCAGACATTGCGTGTCTACAGTATTCGGGTCCCACTTCGTCATTCATTTGATCAAAAATTTCTTCCATTACTTTACAACTTATTTATAAGAGGTTCGTTTGAAAACTGCATAAAGTGTTCTTTAAGAGTTTTTGAAAAATGGAATAACTGCAGTGAGCGTAACCATCTTTTTGTTTGCCTCACAAAAACTCTTTCCCCTTCTGTAACACCTGTTGGGGTGATTCTCTTTTTGCAAGTTTTGTCAAATTCTGTAAAAAGTTATGTGAGTACATAAAGTTAATTCTTCACTTGACTTTTAGTTAGAAGAACTCTGGGGACAAGCTTGACAGGAGTATTGGGTGGATACACTGTCAATGCTGAAAGTGGTTTTAGAACTAAGGTCTCAGCCTTTTTCCTGTCATTTTCATCTATGGACCAAAATATCTGTTGCGCTAGGGTCAGATTTCTTTGTGGAGCTAAGGTTGCAAGAAGTTCTCCTTCGAGTAATTGAGGGGGGGGGGGGCATTACTAACTTTATTTCACAACATAGAGGGCCTTTTTATTTTCTCCATCATTCTTTTCATTTTTCATCTCAGTCATATCACGAGTGTCCTCTGAGTCATGCACAACAGGACGTGCATGATTGGACATGACTAATACATGACCATTATAGAGGGCTGGTAGAACTTGCTTCGCACGAGTGAGATATAAGGGATTTTTGTAGCCTATCGCTACCTTGTTCTTTTATCATAAAATTGATTTTGGTTTACATATATGTGAACAGTGTTGAACAGATGATCCTTTGTTTGTATAATCTATCTTCCAAACCTTTTCTTTTAGCCTTTTTATGTCTAAAACTCTTCAAGGAATTGTCTACTTTTTGTTTAAAATCACTTTTTCATAATGCTCACTTATCCCTCACTATCTTATGATGGTTAAGGGTAGAACGAAGTTGCCAATTGTGCAGACGAAGTTCGATTTTAAAGAAGTTTCTTTTTTCGATTTCGGTCGAGATAATTATTCTTATTTGTTCATCAATCTTTTCGTTCTCTCTATTACGTTAATTCAAACTTACCCGTTGTCATACACCCGTCCAGCTTCCTTATATCTCGCAAGTTCAGAAGTCACTGACCATCATGTCGTATAGTCTTCATAAACTTACTTTTATGCTGCTTATTTACTGACATACTTTGGGACACCACCTGTTCATGCATTTCTTCGAGAATTGACGTCAATGCATCTTTTCGTACAGAGATACATTACTTTGTACAACATGTTCTTAGTTGTCACTTTCCTCATACTGATCAAGTACGAAATAATCATACTATCACTCGTATTTCAGGCATAAGAGTCAACAACGTAGTTGTGTTGTAAACAAACGTTTGCTTCATCGTGTACTTCGTGATAAATATCTTCTCAATCTGAATAGTATTCACGTTCTTGTACACTAAGATGGAATATTCGAGTCTTAAGATGCCCTAGCTTCTTCAGATAGTAGATTTTTCCATGAACATGGTCTATCGTGTAGTGGGAACCTCATCAACATCAGGCTCTTCGAATGCATCCAAATTGTTCAGCCTTTCAATAGACATGGTCCCACATTGAGTGCCAAATCATCCACACTACGTCATCAAAATTGGTGAAGTATTCTGCTTTGCAAGAATCAACAGCTGCTCTCATCCCGTTAGTACTGCTCCATTCTACCATGAGCTGCAAATTAAGCAGGCAATTTTGTCTTTGAAGTAGTCTGGAATCCTGGTCGCTTCGGTTGGGGGCATTCTCGTGCTTATGTGCCACGATTTCCTTTTGTAGTTTGTAACACAATAATGGGTTTAGCTTTTTTGGTACCAGGATTCATTGTTTAACTTTGTTCTGACCTCTGCATTTCCCAGCTATAAAATTACTCTTGCATTTTTTTACTCTCATTTGAGGAGTTCTGAGTGTTTGTTCCCATTTTATTGCAGGGAAGAGTGCTTTTCTGTAATCGATTGTTGAGGAGGGTAAGGGTGTTGGTTTGGCATTTCGAATCCAGTTATCAATTGACGTGCTTCCTGTGTCCAGTAATGAAAGTTATCAGTAATTGATGGGTTGATTCGAGGATTGTTGAAGACCTCTTGTATGATTGTGTTGATAATTCTGATTTGATTGATTAGACAACTAGTGATAAGGGGTCATTATAGTTTAGGTTTTTTGAATGAAACTTTCCATCCCATCATTTTTGTTATCTTTTGCATGTACCTCAATGCTCTTTTGCTTGCCTTAAAGTAGGCATACAATCCTGAATCATGTTAGGACTCTTTTAAACCACTGTTAAGTTTTGATTCTGTAATGAAATCTAATCCAATTCACAGGTAACATGTTGTTCACTACAATTAGAGTTATAAGCTGCTTTATGGCTTGATGGTCATCTTGATGTTTCTAAGTAGTTAATGAGCTTTTTGTTTTTGTATAACATGAAGACACTAGTATACATGAATGGGTTTACTACTTTTGTTTTGTATGAAGTGTTACTTATGCAAGCTTTAGTGAGTTTCTGCGGGATGAAAAAGGTGGCTGGGCGGGGGTACCTTGCGAAGTCGACTAATGTATACACGAGCATAATGTTGTATCTGCTGAACAATCCGTGGATTGAATCCTTGCCAGATAGGGTGGCACCACAACTATTAGGTATTTGGCATCAGTAATGGAAAATTTTATAATTTGGTAGTTTAAAAGTGGTTCGATTTTGATGATGTGTGTTGATTGTAGATGTCTTTTTGTGGTATACCTTGATGTAGATACCTTCGTATGCACGAAGGTTTGTCAAGCATTATACATTTCCTTATCTTCAGCTGAAAGTTCTGTATAGACTCTATACAAGTTATGGGCCTAGCCCTTAGTTGCGGAGGGCTCAACTCAGGCATTCCTTCAAGCTATAGTTTCTTCTGTACATTCCCATTTGAAATGGGAACTTCAGTAATCGGATTACATAATGTTCTTATCCTTTTTTCTTTTCTCACAATCCAATACAGACGAATAATCCGTTGTGTTGCCAAGATTCAATTTTAGTCATGTTCTAATTAAGATTTGGTCGGGCAGTATGTATTGTAACCGGCACCCATACATACTGGATTTCTTACGATATTATATAGAAACATCATTGATTTATTGATTACGGGGAGATTTTAAAAGTCTAAGATCTTTTAAAACACGGATATCAGATTTTAACAGAGGATTTTTACTTAATCTACTAGTAAACAGTTAGGTTTATAAGTTGACTTATTTGCAGTTTGTTTTTTTTAACGATGTAAGTTTCAGGTCGGTTGTGTTTGATTAAGTCTTTTAACAGTCTTGTGTAGGGTTTATGTTGATGTTTTTATTTTGGTGTCTTGACTATCTATGTGTCGTGGTAATGTTTTTTTTTTATAGTAATTAGGTTACTTATTTGTATGTCTAATTTATATGTTATTAGCAATTAGAATAAGGGTTTATGTAACATTACGCGCAATAGTTGTTTTGACTTAATATAAGAAAAGGTAGTGCGAGAGAAGAGAAGAGCAAAGCCCCAGTTGATTTCAGAATCAATTGGTGAAACAATAAAAAAAAAAAACAAAATAAACATATAACAAATTCAATTAAAAAATCAAAACAATAACATGAATTCAACATAAATAAAAAATAAATAAAATAAAATTGGATTAAAAAATAATTTAAAAATTAACTAAAAAAATAAATGGTGGTCAGACAAATACTAATTATATTATTGTAGAATTAAAATGAATAAAATAAATAATTAGGCTACTTTTCCGACTATAACAAATTCTAAAAAAATAATACAACAACTTAACACAAAAATTAACAATTAAATCTGGTTAACAATAAGAAACTGACAATTAATTCAAAAATATCCAATTTGGATCTCAACAACACAACTACAAATGGTAATAAAAAACAAAAAAAATAAAAATATAACCCATTAAATAGAATAATAAATTGGAATAACAACATAAAACTCATAAAATAACAAATAATTGGGTCTGATACGCAAAAAACAAATCAATATACAAATAATTGGACTTGGGTCTTTCGCAAAAGATTGCAACTAATTTTAGGCATACAATTCGAGTTGTTAAAATCAAACAAAATATAAATTGACAAACCAGAATTTTAAAATAAACTAAAAACTACTTTCACGGTTGAGATACATTTTAAGAGCCCGACCGCCCCCCGCCGCCACCGGCCCGGGTTGGACGATGCAGCCTAAGGAGTGTAGGGTAAGGGGACGGAGCGGGGGGGCCGGGCGCCCAGGGGGAGGGGAAGGGGAGGCGTGGAGCGGGCGGGGGCATAAAGAAGATCAGTTGTGGTTGTTGATTTTACGAGAACAATGTCTCAGTTTCCCCGGAGTTTTTTATTTGTAAGTTAAAGTCTAAAAAATAAAAAGGGACCAATCGGCCCCAACATACGCACAACCCCCCACGAATCACACACACACAATATAACAACAAGCTCACAACCAACCAAACACCATTCACGTCACCACCCACGCACAGCCCACACTCCTCCGACCCCCTACACAAACCAAAACAAACCCTGCACCACAAAACACACCCCCAACGCCTCTTACACCCAAACCTCAAACATACCCCACAAAATCATTTTTTTTTTATTGAAAAAAATACGTCAATTATTATTATGTAGGGCATTTTCAACCCGCATGATTGACCAGCGGTGGGTAGTCGGGGTTGAGACTGGTAGGGTGTTTAGGTAGAGCCGGTCCTGCCATTTACATGTGTTTTCCTTCTTATTCATATATAGAGCACATTTTGATATATTTAATATACTCAGCCCAGGTCGCTTGCTCAAGATTTAATTAATTCAAAACCGCCCGTTTCTTTTTGTTTCCCGTTTTTTTCTCGTTTCTCGTTCTTTTTTGTTCTTAGGCAACTCGACCGTTTTTTTTTTTTTCTTGTTTTTTTTTTCTATTTCTTTTTTTTCTTACTTTACTTGTTCTTTTTTTTTTTTTTTTTTGTTTTGTTTCTTTTTTTTTAATTTTTTGTATTTTTTTTTTTTTTATTTTTAAAATGGTTAAAACATGGGTCAGAGTAATGTATAACGTTTGGTTTCTGTCTGCTAATTAAATTTTCAACTCGCATAGAAATACCTAAACCTGTACAAAAACACCACAATTAAAGGCAACTTCGCCTTAAAACCTAAGGCAAACCGCCACCAACAACTTACAAAGCAACTATGCCACATAATTTGTAAGTATAATTAAGGATAATCGCCTTTGACACAAGTCAAAATCCGCTGTTTGTGACACTTTTTCCTTAAATCAAGGATTCTTGTTCCCTATTCTGGTCAATACCCGCCACCAAGGTTATTATATTATACGAAACCGCGTGAGAATTCAATTCGAAATGTGTATAATTCGGACCAAAATAAGATAAGTGTACTTCATATAAAGACTCAAAAATGCTTACCTAAGTGTGTTGGATGTGAGTTTAACACAAAATAACACCTTTCCCTTGTGGATCATCCAAAACAAAGCAATTCTCCAGAAGAACACAAAATATAATGCTAATTCTTATTGCTTTATTAAGTCTAGATAGGGTAGCTGTGAAGCTCTCTTGTTTAGGGGTGAACCAATACAAACTTCCTTAGCATTTATAGGGGGCATGAAAAACCCAAGATTCACCAACTTATAAGCCCAAAATAAGACTTATGTGCCGTGCTGCTTGGGTCTTCGTGCTGTGTGGGCTTAATTTTTCTTACAATTATATAGGACTACAGAATTTGATCTTTTGTCTTACACAATAGAAATCAATCTTGAATTTCAAACCTGATCTGATACTATTTTATAGGATCGTTCTTTTTAACTCAAAACATGAGTGATGATTCTTTGTGATTGGGCTAGTTTCTAGAGAGAGAAGAGAAAAAACTAGAGAGATATTTATAAATGAGAGAATGTATGTGTAAAAGGAAAAATGAAATTGGATAGCTTTCCGCTTCCAAACGTTGGAAGAAGAGGACTTATTATGTTTTTACAAAATAACGAAGTATTAGAACCCGGCTTCTTTTCTTTAAAAAACGAATATATACAGTACGATTAACTATTAAACTAAAAACTTATTATAAAGACAATAAATATACGGGGTTTGGTGAACGAGTCTGTCTACTCATTTCTAGCAACAAGTTTGTGAGGACCTTTCCCGATTGACTTTAGTCCACCCGATTGCTCATCTCTAAATTCTGAACTTGACGGTTGTTGATTTCGGTTTGAGGAGTGTAAAAAAGGTTTCTAAGGAGGTTTAATATTAGGTGGGCTTTGAAACTTAAGGAACTTCATTTTTTAACGAATTGATATAACGAATGGGGGATTGAGTGCTTGCACGCGAGGTCCCTTCGCCATTTCCATCTTATCATCATCGTTAAGATGAGAGGAGGATGGTTGGTCAAAAAGGCAGAAAAAAAAAGTAGAGTGACGACCTCTTCTCGTGCCACGATCCTTTCTAGGCTTTTGTTCTTGTTGAGCGGCATAAGGATTCATGACACGATCGTATAAGACATAAGACTCATTATACAATTCATGATTTTCATTCATGATTACTTTAAACAAACGGGTCAATAACATACCATAGGGTAAAATCAACCGGTTTTTTCTAGTGACCTACTCCATTTGTTTTGCCATATAATAGGCAAGGTTGAACTTTTCAGAGTGTACAACATAATAAAACATTTAACAAAGACACGTGGGAACATGGTCCCGATTACCCCCCAGACAGAAAATGTTTTCCAGGATAATTTCTTCCAAAGGCTTCAAGGTTGGCACAATTTCACGAGTGAGAATTTGATATTCAAGAACATCAATTTCTTCCTCATGACGGATACGACAGACTTGACATTCTTCGATCAATTCGAAATAGACAACATGATGTCATCAAGGAGATAGCGAGGGTTGGTTTTGATATGGTCCATTCGTAGGGGACACCATATGCCAACTTGTCAACGTGACCAATTTGTTAGTAAAGACGGGCTTGCACCCTCACAAGGTTGTTAGGATTTTGAGCAAAATTATTCAAGAGTAGTAAGACAAAGATAATTGAATTTGAATCACAACTCGTATATGATGACATTTGACCTTCGTCAGCAATAGGTTAATTGTTATTGACTATAAAACTCAAGTATGAAATTCGAGGCTACTTTGTCATTGATTATTCAAGGAGAACACTCAAACTCGACAAAGATGATAAAGATATCCTCTCCGAACTAGTTTAGATCCGTAAAAGTTTGATAATAACCACCGACCACTCATGAATGTACACGACTTTCAAGGTTTCTTAGTTTATCTTTATAGGTTGTACGGTAATCATGGGTTATTTTATGGAATATAGTCTCTTGTATTTTTGTGATCTTCGGATGACTTACGAGGCATGATTTCCTAGAAAAAGAATAAAATTACATTTTATTACCATTTACTTGTAATTTGTTATGCACATTGTTTCTAGTGTGTGCCTAAATGTAACAAATATGGAGTAACGATTAACTCGACCTAAAATTAAAATACTAAGAGTTAATCCAAACGCTCCTTAGTTTGATATTGCTCATCTAAACATGTCAAAATATACATATTAATTATGTATCTCGAATTTTGTCTCTTGAAGATCACTTGCATGTGTTTTGAAAACGTTTTTAAGTTGTATTAAACAATGCATATTAACATTTTTATTTATGTTCCCCCATAACATGAGTGATTTGAAAATATATTTGGGGTTTTGGTTCGAAAATCAATTGTTCGGACAAAACTAAACTAATGTTTTGACTCATATGTCTACGGGAAGCATATTAGTTATACATTGTAACCTAGTAGTCTAATTTTATAAATTTGAACGAACAACGAAAAATCCCCAATTTTCAATTTTGTGTTCAATCACTAACCCTAGACTCAAATTGAAAGGAAATAGATGAAATGACTTACAATTAATGATGGTGATGATGTTGTGGATGATTATAGGTGTTTATTAGATCTTTAATTTAAGTTTTAATGGTTAATTTTGAGTTTTTAGGTTGTTTTGTTTGTTTTCGTCGCTGCTGAGAAGAGAGGGGGTGTTTGTTTTTGTGTTTTGAATTTTTTTTACAAAGTGAAGAATATACGAGTTTTTTGGTGGCGGTCCCATATAATCAGTCGGTCACAAATATATTGGGGGGCCGCCAAGGATATGGGGGCCGCCCTCAGTGAGGGAATTTGGACTTGGTTTTGACGAAAATTGTACAAAGAGGAGTGACTTTTTAATTTGTATTTCGAAAATTAAAAATGCTTAAGGTACTTCGGATGAAGTATTTAAGTTGTCACAACACGGAATAGAACACGGACTAGAATTTGCAGAAGAAGAAAGAAGCGGACTAAGTGAGTTACGATTGATGAATGTGTTGTTCCATCAATTCTAAACCAAGACGTAGATAGTTAAACGATTCACGTTTAAGGGGTTTCATAAGAATGTCGGCGATGTTGTCGACGAACGGAACTTTTTCGATTGAGATATGTCCTTTTTGGACATTATCACGAAGAAAGTGGTGATGAATTTCGATGTGTTTGGTTCGAGAATGTTGCACCGGGTTTTTGCTAAGGTCAATCGCGCCTTTATTGTCGCACATGATCGGGATGTTGTTGAGTCAAACATCGTAGTCTCTAAGAGCTTGTTTCATCCATAGTGCTTGTTGACATGCCTTTTCGGTGCTTACGTATTCGGCTTCGGTAATGGATATAGCAAGAGCGGTGTGTTTCTTTGAGAACCAAGATATTAAACAACATCTCATGAATGTATAAATACCGCTAGTGCTCTTTCGGTCCACATAATCTCCCGCATGATCAGAGTCGGCATATATTACTATTTCTATGCCGGTCCCCTTAGGATACCATAATTCTAAGTGCATTGTGCCTTTAATGTATCAGAAGATACGCTTAACCACTTCAAGGTGAGAGGTTTTGGGAGCCTCTTAGAAGCGGGCACAAAGGCAGATACTAAACATGATATCGGGCCTACTTGCTGTTAGGTATAATAGACTACCTATCATGTCTCGATACTTGATACTATCTACCGACTCACACTCTTCGTCTTTCGTGAGTTTGGTATCGGAGGACATGGGGGTTTTCATTGGTTTAGATTCTTCTAAGCCAATTTTCTTAAGAATTTCTTTAATATATATTGATTAAAGAAAATACCATCTTCCATTTGTTTTATTTGTAGTCCAAGGAAGAAGTTAAGTTCACCCATCATGCTCATCTCAAACTCGTCATGCATGATTTTGGCAAATTCATCACACATGTCTTGACAAGTTAAGCCAAATATAATGTCGTCGACATATATTTGAACGATGATGAGGTTTGAACTTTTCTTCTTAGTAAAAAGAGTGTTATCTACCATTCTCATTTTATATCTTGTTAATGAGAAAAGCTGGTAATTGAGGTTGTGCCACATATACCTCCTCATTGATGAAACCGTTCAGGAATGCACTTTTTACATCCATTTGGAATAGCTTAAAATCTAAAGCGCAAGCATAAGCTAGTAGAATCCTAATTGACTCAAGTCTAGCAACTGGACATAAGTTTCATCATAATCGATGCCCTCTTGTTGATTATAGCCTTAAGCAACTAACCTAGCCTTATTTTGAGAAACAATACTGTTCTTGTCTAACTTATTTCTAAACACCCACTTAGTTCCTATAATTGTCATATTCCTAGGTTGTGGAACTAACTCCCAAACGTCGTTAGCAATGAATTGATTTAATTCTTCTTGCATAGCGACTATCCAACTATCATCCGTTAAGGCTTCATTCACATTCTTAGGTTCTATAGTTGATATAAAACAAAAGAAGTTACTTTGGTTTTGGTCTTGTGATCTAAGGGTTCTTTGGTTAAGGTTTCCTATGACATTTTCTAATGGATAGTTCCTAGATTCCTTAATGTTGACTATTTCGTCAATCTCTAAAGTTTCATCCACAATGTCCTTTTCTAGGTTTTTCTGTTCGGTAACCTAATTTCTTCTTCTTCATCTAAGTTATCATCCACCAAGGGTGATGTCTTAGAGGGTGGAGGAGTTTCATCGAATGTCACGTTAAGTGATTCTTTGACTTTCCTAGTGTGTTTATTTAGGATGATGTAGGCTTTACTATTTTGAGAGTAACTTAGGAAGATACCTTTGTATGACTTTGGGTCAAACTTTGTAAGGTAGTCTTTAGTGTTTAAGATGAAGCATTTGCTTCCAAACACTCTAAAGTAATCTAAAGTAGGTTTCCTATCTCTTAAAAGTTCATAAGGTGCTTTTCCTAAGATGGCTCTAATTAGGATTCGGTTGAGGATGTATGTTGAAGTGTCTATTATATTACACCAAAACTTTTGTGGTAACGATTGCTCATTCAACATAGTCCTACTCATTTCTTGAAGTGTCCTATTTTTCCTTTCAACCACACCATTTGATTGAGGAGTGCGTGGAGCTGAGAAGTTATGTGTAATTCTATTGGCATTACAAAACTCTCCAAATTGCACCTCATTATCAAATTCCCTACCGTGGTCGGTTCTTATTGACACTATTATACATCCTAATTGGTTTTTAATTTTCTTACTAAATATTTCGAATGATCAAAGCGTTCGGTTTTGTCATTAAGGAATCTAGTCCAAGTATACCTAGAGTAGTCATCTACTATGACTAAGGTGTAGCAGTTCCCTCCGTAACTCCGTACGGCGGATGGACCAAAGAGATCCATATGAAGGAGTTCTAAGCATCTAGTCATTGAGACTACATTCTTACCCTTATGACTAGCGTGAGCTTGCTTTCCAATTTTGTAAGCATCACAAAAGTGTTGATCAAACTTAAGCTTAGGTAAGTTTCTAACTAATTCCTTAGATGCTAACGATTGAATGAGATGCATATTTACGTAACCTAATCTCCTATGCCACAATGTGGAATTTTCATCAATCGTTGCTAGACAAATTTGATATTTAGGCTTATTTCCTAATTTCATCACATATATGCCTTTCTTCCTAATACCTCTACCTATAACCTTACCATCCTTAGTGATTTCACTATCATGTTCAAAGAAAGTTACTCTACACTTATTATCACATATTTGTCCTATACTTAACAAGTTAAATCTTAAATTATCTACATGTTATACATTATCTATTTTGAGAGAGTCATTCGAAATCGTACCTTTGCCAATGATGTTACCGCGAAGATTACTACCAAAAATAACATTACCTCCGTTTTATGCCTTGTAGCTTGAGAAGAGCTTTCGGTGACCCATTATATGTTTGGAGCATCCTCTATCCTTTATGCACTCATCGGGTTCCAAGTTGACTCCAAGGCATATCTATTTATATAAGGCAACACCTTAAACATTTGGTCCCCAATATCTCATGGGTCCAAAGTTGTTAGTGCTAAACATCCCTTGCATTTGATGCAATTGGTTGGGATGTGGAAATGGAAGACACATTTCCCATGGCATGTAACTTTGACGTGGGAAGTTGTTCCAAGTTACGGGAAAGCCACGAGGTTGATTTTGTCGACCAACGTTTCTTTTTGGTTGTGATGTTTTAGGAAGATACTAATTATTTGTGACTCTTCTTAAGTGGTGTGAGTTTTTTTATCTAAAAGTTAGGTTTTGAAAATCCACTCTGGGTTTTGATAATAGCATATAAAATTGTTTAACTTTCGTTATCACAGCACAGGAACTTTACATGTTTTACTATATTGTGTGTTTTAGTCTAAGACTCAAAATAGATTTTTTTGAAAAGACACACTTTTCTTAGATCTAGGTTTAGTTCCTGGTGGCGGTCCTATATTTACTTTGGGGCCGCCTGCACATTAAGGGGGCCGCCCATATTTATGGGACCTCCGTCAGAGGACGCCTTTTTCTGAGCTTTCACAAATTTTTATTTCCATAGTTGCACTAGATGATGCATTCAAATGAATTAAACCTTAAACATACCTTCTCACTGGAGGGTTTATGATATTTAATAATTCAACTAAGCAATGTGTGGCTCTTTTCAAACTTGGTTAGTTTCAAGAGCTTCCTCTTTAAGCTTTCATTTTCACTTTAAGCATATGACATTTTACCCCATTCGAGATCAACTCCTTTGATTTTCTCGAGTGTAAGACACTTTTTCCTTAGGACACTAAGTTCTTTTTCTAAATGATTTCTAGTGGCTTTTAATCTTTTGTTTTTAGTGATTATCTTTAAACTCATTTTGCACAGTTTATCATATTCATTATCTAGCACTAAGTCATCTATTGACGAGTTCTCATCACTAAAGTAAGAGGATTCAGAACATACCTCACTTGATGCTTGAGCTACTAGACACGTTTCGTTATTGACTTTCTCATCATCTTCTTCACCGCTATCACTCCAAGAACCTCCGACAAATGCTCTTTGGTTCTTGTCTTTCGGTGGTTTTGGACATTCTCCAATAAGATGATTCGGGTCACCGCATCTAAAGCATTTTCTATCACTTTTACCGTTCTTGTCATCACGGCTTCTTTGGAATGTCTTTTTGTCGTTCCGAGGTTGTCTCACGAATCTACCTCTTCTCTTGAAGAACTTCTTGAAGTCTCTTACCGCCATGGCGTATTCTTCGTCTTCACTTCCGGAAGTCAAACACTCTTCATCACTAGATTCTTTCTTAGCCTTTAAAGCAAGAGATTTCCTTTCAACTTTTGCTTTGACTATTTCAGAATCTTTCTTGATGATCATTTCGTGAACTTTGAGGTTCCCGATAAGTTCATCAAGAGATAGTGACATTAAGTCTTTCGACTCTTCAATCGCCGTGACCTTTGCTCTCCATTTAGGATGTAGAGCCCTAAGAAACTTCCTAACATAATTCTTGCTAGAGTAACCTTCATCAAGAGCTTTTAGACTAGTAATAATAGTATTAAATCTAGCAAAAGCACTATCTATAGATTCGTCTTCGGAAATGACGAATTGTTCATATTGTTGAACCAAAAGGTCGATCTTATTATCTTTGACTTGATTATTACCTTGATGGGTGATTAACAAAGTTTTCCAAATTTCTTTTGCCGTATTACACATGAAAATTCTTTCATATTCTTTTCTAGGCAAAGCATTATAAATAACCATTTTAGCTTCGTTATTTTTCGCAAGTCTCTTTTTAAGATCATCACTTTGTTTTTCAAAAGGGATAACCTCATCTAATTTGGTTTTCGGATTTTGTTCAATAGGTTGAAAATCACCGTTGGTAATAATATGCCAAAGATCTAGATCTTTTGATTTAACATATGTCTCAAATCTATTTTTCCAATAAACAAAACTATCACTTTCAAAAAATGGTGGTCTTTGCATAGATAGCCCTTCTAGATATTTATCAGAATCCATAGATCGATCAAATATTTAAAATACAGTATATTTTAAAAATCTTGAGTGACCTTGGCTCCTGATACCAATTGTGGAAACTAGAAGGGGGGTTGAATAGTTTACAGGTGCGTTTTACGTTTTAAAAGTTAGCTTTCAAAATATTTAGATTTGAGTTGTATGTTTAACCAATTCACAATATAAACAAACAATATAGCAATCTAAACTAAAGCTAAATAACAATGACAATAATATGAAGAGGTAAGGAAAGGAACAATCAAACCAAGATGCCAAGATTTTATAGTGGTTCCGCTACGAAGCACCTCTTCGCCCTACTCCACTCCCCGTGTATCCTACTCGAGATTTCACGATGTCAACAAGCTCCCTTTAGGCGGTGAAAACCGTTTACACGTCGCTTAAGTTATTTTCTGACACTAAGCTAAATGTCGAGTCCTAATCTTAGCGAGAACCAATCTACCATTTCACAATCAATACACAATCACTAGATCTACACTAGATTTACACACAATCTGAATCACACAAATACACAAGATATTTATAATAGAGATTTGGTACTTAGAAGAAAAGAGGAGAGATCTCTAAATAACAATCCGTTTCTTGACGAATACGAATGTTCTTCTCTTGCACTTGAATGAGAGGGAAAAGAGAGAGAAAGAAGATTTTTAGAGAGAGAAAGTTATCTAAAATTTTTGTGCAAAGAGGTCTGATTTTCTACAAGGAATGGAGCAGTATTTATAGACAGAAAAATACAACGGTCACTAGGGGCGGTCCTGGCGGTCCCAAATATATAAGTGGGCCGCCAGGCCTATAAGGGGCCGCCCAGTAGACCACGCTCCCTTTTTTGTCTTTTGTGGGGAATGTTGTATCTGGTATGGAACCTTCCATTTTTGGGGGAAAATTTGAATTTCAAATTTGAAGTTTTTAATAAAACTTTTCTTTTAATTAGAAAATATTTTGTATAATTAATTTTGTGAAATTCTTTTGTAAAAGTGTAATGGATAAGAGAAAAATATTTTCTTGATCACTAATCATGCTTAATGATTTGTTTGTTCATACCTTAAGTGATTACTAATCTTTAGAAATGGAATTTTACGATTAATAATTTATAAACGTTTAATTTTATCATAAACGTTTTTACATTTTGTTATGATTAAAACGTTGAGAGGTCGAAAAATATAAATAACGTTTTTAGACATTATTTGTATTAACAAGGTTGACTGTTTTAAACATGTTTTTTAGGTGCTTAGCTGGATTATTCTTAAAGTGCTATTTGATATTGCATGCATTGCTGGGTGTCTTTCAAGAATGTTTATCTTTAAACTTAAATACTCGTTGTGTTAAAAACATGTTATGATTCCGCTGCATTATCTTAAGCTTCCGCTACAGCTATTTCATTATGTCAAAAATATTGTAAGACTTATTTTGATTTATCTAAAGCAATGAGTTATGTTTTATCAAACGTCCATATAGTGGTCATTTACTTGATCTTGTGCGATGTATGCAATGACGTCACGCCCCCAGACACGTATTCCGTCCAGGCCCCGTTTGGGGGTGTGACAGATTGGTAGCCAAAGCCAAGGTTATAGTGAAACAGGTAATTTATATTAGGTCTGATCTATAACCAGTATGTGATCCTACGTGCTTTTACATGCTTACATATATATCTTATAATAATAGTATTATATACATATACATACACAAGTGCAAATTATATATCCTATTGCCATAATTACTTTATACATCATATTGCCATATCATATTCTGCATCATACTCATCTCTCGACATTGCTTGCACGTTGCATGGTTTCATATAAAGGGGATTTATATAAACTTTTGCTTGTGCAAGTTATGATAGCTCCTGTTATTCCTATTTTGTCAGATTCATCTAAGGAGAGTGTGGGTTTTCATGCCCCACGAGTGATTCTCTTTGGCACTATTCCTACTAGTATCCCTGTTATCCCTGTGGTTCCTGTTGAGGTTCCCATTGTACCTGTTGATCCCTTGGTTGCACCGGAGGTGGGAGCAGTTTCTGTCATCTCACCTACCGGAGTGCTTGATTTGGTGGATTATTCGTCTTCTTCTGATTTTGATCCATCAGAAGATTCCTTACCTCCAGTACCAGAGTTACCATTGGTTTCACCCTTCTTATGTTATGATGACTCAGAGGCAAACAGTGAGTTCGATCCTGCTAAGAAGAGACCCGAGAGGCATAAGTCTCTTGCCGTTCATGATGTTATGGTTTCGAGGTAGAAGGACAAGGTCGCATCTAGGCTGTCCTCACCGTCGGGATCATCATCTCACGACACTCTTGCAAGATGCTCTTGTTATTGCCCCACCCGGGATTCATCGACGGCCGTCGATTCTTGTCTGACCCGGTGAGGCTATCCTTTTTGGTCGACCTTACCGCACCCATCCTAATGGGCCGCGTAAGTTGTTGACTGCAAGGAAGAGAGTTGGACATTTTCTTGCTCGTAGACTTGCATGGAGACGTATATCTCATCGTTCATCGGATCGTCATTCTTCACCAGATTTTACTTCAGACTCATCTTCTTCTGGTTCATCTTCGGATTCTTCATCAGATACTTCTTTAGGTTCACCTTCAGATTCATTATTAGACTCATCATCAGTTCATTCTTCAGGATGCGATGCATCAGGTCAGACTTATTCAGGACCATCGGCTAGAGTTGCATCACCTAGGTTAGTTTATCCCCCGGTTATGACTCCATGATATAGTGAGGCTTTTAGATGTTGGAGGTCTACACCATTGTCTACTCCTTACCTACCGACGACATCAGAGTCATCCCTAGATTTATCATTGGATTCATCTTCACCTTCTGCTGGACCATCTCGCAAGAGATGCAGATCCCCTACTACTTTGGTACGATCATCTACTCCTGTTTCAAGACTGATAGCCACTACTCTTGCTGATATTTTACCACCTTGCAAGAGGTTTAGAGATTCATACTCACCTGAGGATAGCAGAGAGGAGCATATGGAGATTGGTACTGCTGATGTAGAGGCTGTTGTAGATTTGGGTATTGATGATGGAGTTGGAGCTCCTACTGAGGATGGTATAGGTATAGGAGGTGAGATTGCTGCTAGTGATATTAGGGAGGACGAGGAGGAGTTTGAGGCAGAGGCCAGTGCAGTAGGTACGAGGGATATCATTGTAGATCCATTGGTTACTGGTGGTATTTCTGAGTCCACTAGAGGATATGTTCCTGATCTTGAGGATACCATTTATGATATAGTTCACTACATGTCATAGGTTCCTCTTGATAGGATTACTAAGTTTGAGACTGCTCAGAGACAGTTGGAGGATGGTCAGTTGGTGGCTAGCAGAGAGAGAGCTAGTTTGGCTGATAGGATTAGGAGGTTAGGACGAGAGAACCTAAAGGTTCGAGCCTTGTTATGTATCGAGAGAGATTGGGTCGACAGTCTTCGTCATTACATGGCACTTTCTCAGGATGAGTTTCGTCAGATTCATAGGGATCGTGATGATGCTTGGAGGAGACTTAGGAGGATGGAGTTGTTTGTTAAGAGGCATTTGGGATTTCACCCTTAGTTTGGTAGTACCATGGTTATGTAAGACATTAGACTGATGGATAGGTCTAGATGTTAATAGTGAAATTATTGTAAACCAAGTGCCCATTATGGGTTGATTGTAACCGAATAATGCTTTTATATATGATATGAAAAGCTTATTTTGATTCTCCACATGTTCGTCCTTGATTGTTATTTAATTATTCTGGCAAAATGTGTTTTAGTATATTTTACCTTGTAAATCTTATTTACCATTTATAGTAGCTATATCTAGTATCGAATCTCACCATGTGCTATGTCTTGTGTTGTAGAATAATGACTAACACCCGTTCTGGAATGACTACTGCTGCAATTGAGGAAATGGTTAACCGACACGTGGCAGCAGCTCTAGAAGCTCGCGAGGCTAACAGAAACCCTAAACTTAGGAACGGTAATGATGAGGGTAGCAATGGTAATGGTAATGGCAATGGAAATGAAGGAGGGAATGGAAATGGAAATCACAATGGGAATGATGGAGGTGCTAGGCCTGTTGTTCGAGAGCGTACATACCAGGACTTCATGAAATGTCAACCACTTAACTTCAAAGGAACTCATGGAGTTGTCAGGTTGATAAGGTGGTTTGAGAAGATGGAAACAATATTCCATATCAGCAACTGCCCAAAGAAATACCAAGTTAAGTATGCTACTTGCACCCTGTTAAACTGTGCACTAACTTGGTGGAACTCACATAAGAGAACCATTGGAACTGATGCTGCATTTGCCATGTCATGGAGAGATCTCATGAAGCTAATGGTTGAAGTGTACTGCCTAAGAAATGAAATTCA